>JAAXOA010000604.1:0-21349 GCA_036561885.1 Salina celebensis
GATAATGTGAGGCTGAATGGGTGCTAAATGAAAAGTATTGATAAGAGCCTTCACTTAAATTAAGGAACAGACAGGGAGGATATTAGGATGATGAGTGTCTGACAAAAAAAAATCTCTAATAGGCAAGTGGGCTCATCTTCTCGTTTGTCGTTTGTGGTGAGCTGATTTTCAACCAATGATGTAAAAGGGAAGGTGGTTGCAATCTGTGGTATGAGTTTAGAAGCGAAAATTCTCTGAAAAAAAATATCATGCCGGGCAGATATGAAAAGTTTAACATGATTCTAGAAGAGTTTTGTAGAAAATAAGGATGCCTTTGTCTGGAAAAATATTTTACGTGTGCACAATTCCTCGAGAAAAAAAAAACGATATCCACTGTTAATCTGTAAAGAATGGATTCGTTTTCAAGATATGAAAAAGGTTCAGATGATTCCCAATATGGGGATGGCTTGTGTTGCGACTTAGTGATCAGAAAAAGGAATTAAAAATCCTAAATGTGCATAAAATATTACAGTCTATAATGAAAACATACGAAAAAGTTGCAACGGCCTGTGCCGTTACGAGAGAAATAGGTTTGAGAATTTTGTTATGAATATTTTGAATGGTTTTTTTTTATTACTAAGCCGAAACATCAGTGGCTATAGTGGCATATGCGTATTATGTTGCATCAAACAAAGATAATGTATGCCTTCAGAATCAACAAATTTGCATTCCAGTAAATTCTTACAAGATCTCATTCTTTTCAAAAGAAGATTAAAGGGCGTTAATACCGGATCTTTGCTCAACGTGTCAAAGATCAAGCACAAAATTTGATGTTTTTGTCTCATTCATACAAACAAGCTCCAGATTTAGCTTTTGCTTGAAATCTATGCACGTTTCGCGATCTATAACCTCCATTTTAAATACAAAGTTAACTGATTCTTATCCTTATCAAAAGTGCAAAGTTTAAAAGCACGTTTGCAATAATTTTTAGTTACATTTTTTTCATCTCACTCAAGCGGAACTAGCGATAGGAACTTTTGCCTTATCAAAATCACCAAGACAACCCCACCATTCATTCCTCTTTCTGTAGTGTCATGATGAGCAACTTGTTTGATAACAATAACTTCCCTTGTTCCTACCACGAGAAAAAAAAACATCTCAAGACATTTTGTTAGGCTCTGCAAGGAAGTCACCCAGAAACACAAATTTCACTCTTTAATTAACATAAAATGCATACTCTCGCCAAAATATCCGCATTATATAAATTCCTTGCCACTTGTCATTTACCCCAAACAATGAGGTGTACATAGCCATTGCCAATTGGGTATGTTCATCATGAGTATAGTAGTCATAGCCAGCCAAAGTCAGTCAAGGACAGTGAATTGTCGTTCATAGTCCATACGTGATGACTACACACAAGTTATACCACAACAATCAGTAGTAGTTGTAAGAATTTCTTTTCTATGCCATTAACAATTACATAACGTAAAAAAGATTGTTTTGGTAGTTGTGTATGCAATTAATTAGCTATTTCTTATGAGTAGTACGACTTCCCTTTTTTATGTAAGCTACCTACCTGGTTACGGATAAACTTGAACTAAATATTGCCGATTGAAAAAAAGTGGGAACAGGTTCATGGCTCATTTTTTTCCTCATGTTATAAATTATAATATTTAGACAGGAAGCTGAGGCATTGTTGTATTGTACAAATTGCGTGATTTCAAAGGAAAATTAATGAATCGTTTTCCTGAATCACTTTTTTAGCATGAAAGAATAACTTTTTGAAATGCAACCCGTACGTGAAATTTGTTTGAAAATTTGCTGAACATGGAATTTTCAATTGAAAATTTTAAGAGAAAAAAAATAAAGCTTTACTTGTAGATCGGATAAAGAGACTTTTTACATTTCAAGAGAAAAAAAAAATATGAAAACACATGTACGCATGGCGATGAAATAGTTATGGATTGTAAATTTTAAATTGTTTTCACGGGGTATTTACGCTTGACGTCAGTCATTTGCCTCCAATCCCTCTTTAATTTTCCCGATTATCATCCCCGACACTAACTTCCATGCTGTTTCGACTTGATCTGACCATTTTTTCCCAAGCGAGGTTTTCAAGAATTTGAGGAAACTTGTTTCAAATTCCTGTGCAAACGCAAAACTCATGTTAAACTTCATTCAGAAAAATGTTTACGCACAAATTGCATGTGTGCATATTTGTTTACGTCAAAAGCTTCCCCTGCAATTTTCCTTCGTGCGTGATTCACTCCTGTTTTCAACAACATTTCCTCCAACATCTCAGGATCATCGAGGTTCTCAACAAGACCGTTTATAGCGCTGGACACCGTAAAAGCATGCGCCTGGAAGCGTTTATTTCCAGCGAGCTGGTCAAACGGAACTTTCGCAAAAGACTTGAATGACTGTTGATACTTGGGGTAATCTGTGAAAAACCTGAAAACCAATACAAATATGTAAATATCTTTCTCTAAAATATAGTTTTTAACTTTATAAACACAAATTACACTAAAAATACTTGGACCCCGGCTTCCTTCAAGTCTGAGGCTACTAACGCCCATGTCTCCTCAACGAGCTTTTGTTGCGCGGGCGACAACATTTTCGATTCTCGGCCAAAGTTGTTGATCCTTTGCTGGAAATCAAAATGAAAGCAATCACTAATCACATATATGAAGCCCTAATTCACACTACACGCGCTAATTCCCATGTATACAATGAAATTGGCTCAACCGTTCCTCTTATTTATGGGAACCACTATCAAGTTCATAATGAACTTTCTGTGATATCAAAACTTTTAATTTTTGGAGTACTTGCGTGGTTGTCGCTCTTCATGAAAATAAAATCACACCAGATTCTGATAATAAATACTTTTTACGGCTTGTTTAATTAGGTAGTTAGAAGCTACAATCTATATAGGTTTTGTACTCACTGTCATTTTTGATCAGAGTCGGACAGGCACACAAGTAGCTTGTCTTCCAACTATATATCTTTCATATGAACATATGAATTTATATTTTTTCATACGCAGTGTTTTCACTCACCCAAGTAATTTAATAAACACTTAATTAATGGTTTAATATCTGTCCGAGAGAAATATCGAGCTTGTTTTATTGTGTCACGTTACAAGGAAACCGTTTTAACTGAAATACGACGTTTGTCACCAGAGAGATGAGGTTTAATTGATTGCTCACTCTAATCTGATTGGTAGAACAATTCATTCCAAGGATTTTTATATGCGGGAACGTGAAAAAAGTGCAACTACTTGAGTCAGTAGTGTGTGCTATATCTGGATGCACCAATGGAACAAAAATATGAACTGATAGCCTTCAGAAAGCATTGTCAAGTTTTCCAGTGCATTGCAAACTTTTTTTTTGATAATTCTAAAAACTCACGCTGACCAAGCAAAAATTTTGGCCTTGAAACCTCAGGATTGAGTAAGGCACTTTTAGAGAAAAATCTTAATGAAATAGTCCATGTGTATGTAAAGACCACAACGTGGACAGGAGTTGTCATTCCAGAATGCTGGTTTACTTCACACTTTAAATCATCAAGTCATCGCTTGTCCATGGAAAAAAAAACCTGTTTTCTAAAGAGATTTTTTTGTTATACAATGCACTTTTCCATTAACTTAAGTCTACTTGATGGTTACATCCACTTAAAATGGTGTCGGTTAATGAAAGGACTTGAATTTGCATTTGAACAATATTGATTTTCATTTGAACGTTTATTTCACGTGCTTAAAGTTAATTGTATGATGACAGAAAAAAAATACTCAATTGTTGTACAAACAGAATTTTTAAAAGGTGCACCATCCTTTGTTAATAAAATTTTTCGAGAATGAAAACAAATCAGAGGAATTCACTACATAAAAAAATTGTCTATGTAAAAAGCTAAAACAAATTGGACACTAAATTCTACTGGTATATTAAAATGCTTTCAGTTTTGAAGGTTTTCTAAAATGTTTAAAATATATCGAGGGTAATAGTTTTCATCGTCTCACTTTACACTGGATATTGTAGGATTAACTAAATAACTAATTTCGTGGTTAACGCTTAAGTTGTTGATATTTCTTAAGCCAGAATGGGTTTGGAAGGGCGTAAGTTGGTGGGATCAGTTTTGGCTGGGATTTAACTGAACACAGCGAGCTACTTGCGGATTTACACTTTTTGGGGTTCCAAGTATCTGGAGTCATCTGAAGACATGGGAACTCTAAACTCTTTTTGTTTCCTAAGGGACACTTCCTTTTTCCAGAGAGAAAGCAGCTTGCATCGCTGGACAACACGGCTGCGTTGAACTTCCAACATGAAACTGGTGTGGAACTGGATTTAACTTGGCACGGTTTCAACCACTGTGAATTTTCTGAAGATTGTGATTCTTTTTCTATACAAGCTATACTACTTTCTGAGTCTGGAGTGGAAGCATCAAAGTCTCCAGGAACGACAAAGTCTTCAATGTCACCTGTTTCTAAACACTGGGTAGGAACAACAAAATCGTTAAGGGCGGAGCTGGCCAGTGATACTTTACGGGATTGGGAAGTGCTCAGCCAGTTCTCAATTCCCCAGGTACTCCATGGACAGTTCTGTACGAAAGAGAGACAAAAATTAGTTAAATTCAATTGAGCAAACTTTGTTTAAAGATGACATTGAAATAAAATCTTACCTCACAAACTGCACTGATTTTAGTTGGAACAATTTGGCTCTCTGTCTTGACACCCTCTCCCGATTCCTTTGGAAGTGGCTGAGGATTTTGTAAATTGGAAGTGTCCATGAGACAACACTGAAATCCGTCGTCAGTAGAAACACTTCCCCATTCACTAATGTCCTCCTTTAGTTGGTCACTGTCCAATTCAACTGTCACTTGTGATGGCTCACTAATTTCAAAACCCCTGGAATACAAAAACTTATTCATTATAGACCTGATATCAATCATAGAGCCCGACTTTATAAGCTGATTGCTTTGAAACTTACGTGCTAATCTCTGGAATTTGTAGTTGAACAAGTTGCCCCTGGTCAAACGAGTCCAAATTGGTTAACATGTTTTGAAGTCTTCCCATTGTGATGTAAGTGGACCTCATGGACTCCTCCAAGGAACGGATCTGTGCGCCATACAAGTTGTCCACTTCCTCCGTCAATTCCTTTTTCCTTTGACTGAGCACATTTTTAATAGCTTCTACAGCTTTGCCAATATCTTCTTTGGCCTAGACAAAAAATCAAAACATTCCCGTAAAAATCACGTGTACAAGAATCGTAAACTTCAATTAAAATTCCATTAACTTGTCACTTACCGAAACTGAATTATCCTTGCACGCTTCCAAATTCTCGCTTAGCTTTTCCAAAACATCCTTCGCCGTTTCTATCTTGGTCACCAGCTCCTTTTCTATATTCCCTTTTAAAACTTGCCTCTGATTCCCCATCATTGGAACTATTTCAATCTTACTTCAACCTGTAAACAAACCAATCACATTCCAATCAATCACTCTATTTTCCAATTATCTCCTCGACCCACTTTCATTCCTAATTATCCCTCATTAAGACTTATCCACAAAAACCTACCGTTTTCAACTAATTTTCCTCTATCAAACAAACCCGCCTCAAAAAACGCTTTGACTAATTCAACTTGACTCTTCAAATGCAAATGACACCTGCTTTGCCTCTAACTCCTGGACTAACTTATACACCTGCTCATTAGTATTGTATTCTACATAAAAACCCAAAAATAACTACTCATCATATCCATCCACACTAAAAAAACTGTGCTAATCCTAATTAACCATACAATCACATGCAATTCTTTAATACATATTTGCTTACCTTTTTTCCTTACAAGAGTCTTTAACCAAATCGCCTTCTTTTGTCTGCACACGTTAAACTCACAAGTTACATTAACTCCCAATCCTGTCAATGGACGGAATGAAGGTTCATGAATCTCATGCAAAATGTGCTTACCACACACACACACTCTGATAAAAAAGATATCTTTTTTGAGTTTAACTTTCGAAAGCAAATCTTGAACATGTGTATGAGAAGCACCCAGGCTTTCAACCTTTTTTTGGTGGCGTACGTGACGAAGCTAGCTGAGCTCATGGCTACTTTTTTGTACTATATTTGATATCTTTTTTGGGCCACTATAAGTTCTCGTGTATCTTTCTTTGTTATAAAACTCTTGGTTTTATAAGGTGAGCAAAATGCTTAACATTTTTATGGGTGGCTTTGCATAGTAAGCGTAGCAGATAGCATGAGTAGAAGGCTGACATTTGAGGACTGGTTAGATCCTACGTAAATACCGTTACCTATGATCCATGGTAGTTATAATGACAGTTTAAAGTGGTTTATTGACCTATTTCAGGTATGTGATTATATTGGCGCATGTGAACAAAGGTAATTAAAATATGATGCTATATTAGAATGTAGCTGTGCATATGACACATATGATGATGATGATGCTATGATGGATGTAAGTTGATTGATAAGAGGTTTGTTGGTTTTTCTGATTGGTAATCTTGGAATAGATAATTAGGTATTTGGTTAAGTAGGCGTTTTATACGGCTGGGCTATTAGGGAGTTCCATGACATTTTGTTGTAGTGTGTTGCGTTATGCGTAGGTGCAACAGAAAAATGAGCATGATTCTAGAGTAAATTGTATTGGCATAGCGTGGGATGGACAATTGGTAGAAATAAATTATATTCACACTTATAGATGAGAATTGAAGGTACAGTTTAGTTAAACTGAGTTTTACTTATATATTCCTTGATAAAATGCTTTTTCTTACATAATAACAACACTATCTTTTGTTACAAACACTTAATGGACCTCATGGTTTAAACTTACTTTGAAAACAAAAAATAATATTTATTTGGAAGAAAAAAAATAACGTTCTGGAAAGAATCATGGAATCATTTTTATGCATGATACAAATTTTACATAGAGGTAAAGAAGTAATAGTTAACATTAACAAAAATGATGGCGCATTTGTAATGTTACAATGTAGCAACTATTCATATTATAATGTTTTTTTTCTTCCATACGCTGGAACATTTAGCATAATACACTAGCACGCACAATTAAGTACAATTTAAAATCTAACTAGTTAACACATACACAGTTTAACCTAAATATATTTTTCCAGGGGGTAATCCTACCATAAAACCCATTCCTGCACCGGTTGCATGGTATCAGTTACCAGAACGGTGTTTATAGACTTTTTTTATCCATTAACTTAGTTTCGTCCCTTGATATTACTTTACGGTAAGGTTAGCCTGTTTTCTTCTTAAGACTGGTTTTCATTTATCGCGGATTGCGGATTATATTTCAAGCATAAAGTTTTATAGACTCTTTCATTTCATTACTTTACACGTACGACAGGTAAACTTTTATCATTTCCTTAAGATACTAGAAACGGTAAAGCGATCGAGTATTAAAAATTTGACTTAAAATGTATTTTCATGGACAGTTTTTTTTTCTTATCCTATTTTAAACAAGAAAGTCTCCGAGAGACTTGATCATACTGGACTGGTATCGATTACAAACATTGTAGTGAGTAAATATTTACAAAGTATTTCAAGACGGTAACGAAAGGTTATCCTTAGGGCTCCAAAAACCATCTCAAATGACACTGAGTATAAAAGGAAAACAAATATTGGTTTGATGACATTTTCCTTTGAAGTTTGACAAAGCAACAAGCACGTTTTCCAACATTATGAAAGCCCACGCCGTGGTGGAAGTAAAATCGAAACAAAATTGTACAAGGATGTGTTTCTTATAAAAATAGTCATCAATCTGGAACAAATAGGACAAACAGAAGGGAAATTGGAGCATTTGAGATTTTGTTTAAACATATGCACATACAGACTTTTGTTTTATCTATGAGTTAGAGTTAGTTTATATACTACAAGTAAACTATATTGCACTGAATATTATATGGCACAAATATCAGGTTTTTCAAAATATTTTCTTCAGGTCACAAACAGAAACCATATTCCTTTTATTCCGCTTTGTCGAGGGAAACGACCTGGAAAAAGTATTTAGTTTTAGCAGATACATACATACGTACCGTAACTATCAGTATTTTTTTATCGGGTTTTAATGGGCCTCCAGTAATCCAGTATAAAAAAATCCTTAGACATTTTTTTATTCTTTTTACTAATTACACATTTACTTTGCATTCATTTTCATTTTTATATATATTGAGACTGAGACAATCATCGAGAAGAAATTTTATTACGAAATTGTCAGGGTAATGATGGCTACCAGGAAATCACGTGAAAATAATGGTGAAAGCATGTCGTGTGTGCTCATTTTCCTTTTTCTGTGGATAATGGATGACCACCATAGATGGGGATGTCTACCACGGTTTCTCCCAAAGTCATTAACATCACCTAACCACTTTCATCGGAAGTATGAGTTTTTTATACTCAAACCGTTTGATTTACCTAATCATTAGACGGTTAGCCGACTCCTGGCTGTACACGTGCACTAATGAGGCACTCCTCTTTGCAATTTTATGCAATATGGTTTCATATCACCAAGAAGAGTTGTGTCAACATAATTGTTACTTTGTTACATTTTTTTATTTGTTAAACCATCCTTGAAAGAGGGCAAAGGACGGAGAAAGTTGTGAGCAGAGCGAAACAAAATCCACACAGGATAACGATAACTCATAAAAAACGCTATAACGCTACTGTTCACTGGACTCTGCCAGATGGAAATAGTATGCATGACTGAATTTTAGTATTCAAAATTTAATCTAATCCATGAAAAAACCAAATTGGCTTGTTGCACAAACTTTCTCTGATAGACTTTTGCACGCGCATCAAATACAAAATCTGGTTTCTAGTTCATTGATTTTTGTTATCTGAGTGACAAACACAGACAGCCTAACAGACAAGATAAGTATACATTGGTGTTTTTCATTACTTTCACAACTAGGCGAAAAAAACCAGCGTTCAGAATATTGTAACACTAGTGATAATGACAGGGAAAGAAAACACTCACACGTCTCTCGTTTTTTTTTTCTTCCTTTCCTGTTCGCAGTTCCCATTTTCCTGGCAGAAAATCACATTTTCTAACCATGTGCAGACGACATTTTTTTCCAAAACTTGTTCATTTACACGCAATCAAATTTTGCTATGAAAATTTCATATAAAAAACAAATTTTCTCCTGGTTTTACCTACCCTAAGGAAGAAAATAGTCACTGGTGAAAGTGACTAACGAGTTTTTTTTTACCTGTAAGCGTACTCATAATGACACACGTTTTAGACATATTTTTATGTATAGACAAGCTATTTAAACGATTTTTTAATAAAACTCACGTAAATTTGACCTTATTTCAGGTAGAGATTTTGCTGCGCAGTTAATATTTTACTTTATTATTATTTACTTGTAAACTTAAAACTACTTTTTCTCTGTGTAACAGGCTTGCGAGTTTTTCAAACATAATTTCGGAGAAAAAAAGTGGAAACTATCTGTTGCTTTCACTCAGACACAGCATGCCAGTACTGAATTTGTTCTTTTTGTTTGGACACCATTTCAGTCCAGTGGTCCACTCCTTTTCCCCGAGCAAACATAAAAGAGCCAAGAACGATTCTGCCAGCTTGTTGATCTATAAGAAAGGGGAAGACAAACATCAAAAGTTAAAATTTAAGAAGTATACAAAATCTTAACAAGTTTGTTGACTTGTTTTTTCTGGCATGTTTACAGCAAATAGGGAAACAACATACTCTACTGATATGAAAATATTTTTCCGGTATGCATTCCAAAGCCTGTTTTGTTTACGACTTGAATTCTCCTCAAAAAGTTGAGAGAAAGCAATAAAGAAAGCCTATAAGGAACAAGGAAATTATCAAACAAGAGAAAAATGGTATTACCTTTTCAATAATAAATACTTAGAAAATGGTCTATTTTCAAGTTAATTAACTTCCAATGATAATCTCTTTGAATAATTTTGTATTTGCTTTCAATATTTCCAAGAATCTAGGCAATTTGGAGGACATCTTATTGATACAGAGTTTAATAAAAGGGAAAACTACTAAGCTCTTAAAATTGCTGCTACGTAAGCATGAAAATAAGCTGTAAAAGTGGTAAAAGTTTATTTGTTTGCTAATAATTTTTTCAGGTTATGCAGAAAATGTTTGCGTACCCTGTCCAATAATACCTTTGTTATAACCCGGTTGGGCGTACGTGAGTTGAATAGAAATACTTGCTGTGTCAAGCGCATCCGCGGCCAGTTTGAAGTTGAAGCTCTCATTAAAACTGGCTCGGCATCCGATAAACTACAAAAGAAAAATAGGAAATTTTCAAAGTAAATAAGTATTTTTATATAACATTCCAAGCGGAAAATACTTTTTTTTTTTTTGAGAGTTTAAATGTCAAAATATTCCAAACCTGTGCAACTTCCGTTTTCTTCGTTTTGATTACTTTGGTGTGTTGAGTCAGCGATATTTTGCAGTAGAGGCCGGATGCAGACTCACGGGACTACAGGAGAAATATATATAAAGAGACACGAGGCGTTTTATTAAGCACTGAATGAATAGATTCCCATGTTCGTGATAAAAGGTGGAAAACTTTCTCCGATGGGGAAAGTATTGTCCAGAGAGAACAAAAGGAATTTTTATACGCTACATGTATTTCTCCTTATCATTTTCTGCTTTATTAAAAACATCTCAAGATCAAAGGTGTGTAAAGGCCATGCATGTCTTACACAAGAAAGAGAAAGCATGCAGAAAAATTACTCTGGTCATTCAAATCAACTGTGAGACGTGCGTTCATAACTTTCTTTATAGGAGGTGACCTACTTGTTCTGTCTCAGATTGCCCTATCAATTAAAATTTTCTTCTTGGAGGATGAAATTTAGGGCAGGAAAATAAACTTCCGGAAAAAAATACATGTAGTTATAGTTTCATATGTAATTTACCCACCTTGATCCCTCGTGCTTCAAAAACACTAATTGTAAGACGCGAGATATTCCCGTTGTAGCACAAGGAGACTAGCATTTCCCCAATGTTGGGAGAAAGCTCGCCATTATCCTTTAGTAAATCCTCTTTGAACACCTGCGATAAAGGAAGGAAGAGAAAAACACTTAATGATAGCAATTAAGATAGATCTGTATTGAAGAGAACATTGGGAAAATGTGTTCCCTTGTTTTTTATAGCAATGTATCGTCCAGTTTCTTTCATTCCTGGGAAATGATGCTCGCTGTTCTACTTAATTAAGACACAATGGGATGTTATTTTTAGTGCTGAATGAACAGACAAAAAAGATACTTCTAGAAAAATATGATACAAAAACGTTCTACGCATTAAATGATAAAAGAATCATGATGAAATTTACAAAGTTCCAGTTTTGGTAATACAAGTAAAATGTACAACGTGATGCATCATCTATTCGATTAACTCAGTTGCTGAGGAAGTTATGTACTTTCACTAACAAGGAAATGAACCGATTAATCTTTGTCTTTGCAGCAGCAGGAGAAAGTTGTCGCTTATTGAGTCAATTTCTTCTTGGGTGTTTTATTAAGTAAACAAATTAATTTAGGTGGACAACCCGGTCATCAAGAATGCTGAGAAACTGTGCACCTTTAAGTGTTAGAGTGTTACACTCAGAAAAAAAGATAATGCAATAAGAGCTATAAAAAGTAGTGTTTTCTCTGTATGATACAAGTTTTTTGTATGAGTTTTTTGTGCAAATGTTTGTCCAAAGCCGTGGCACGGAGAAATATCAGTATTCTGAGTAGGTAGCGGAGAAAAAAAAACTTTGAACAAGTGGCTTACTAATAGACAAACAAAACTCGGAATAGACATTAATTCCATCGATAACTTTTACCACAGGGCTTAATCAATGTTTAAAAGTTGATTAGTCTTCGGGCGAAATGGTTTATGAGTTTTTTGGCTTTTATCTGCAAACACACGTGTGGAAGTTAACTACATTAATATATTTTCAAGGGGAGGAGAAAGTCACCGCGTGTATATTTTATCGTTGTACACACGCCGCCGAACAAATAATGAATTTAATCTATCAAGGTTATAGATTAACCATATGAAAGATCAGTAGGCTTTTGTTTATTCAATTCGGTTTCTATTTACATTTTGACTATTTACCTGTTTTCCAAATGACCAGTCAACATCCTTCAAAGGCTGAATTAAATAGCCAATCAGACTGTGCTTCTTGCTTGCTTCGTCAACATCGTAAACACTCAGTTTCAAGGATCGCTCGCTCAAAGCGGCCTGTGATATCTGTAAAAAGAATAAAAAATTCATTTGATTCACTCCTAACTGCGCAATTTAATTTACTCAAGTACAAAATAACAAAAAAGGTACTTTCACTCAAACTTAAATCCCCTACTTTTCAGCATAAAACTAGTTAAAACTTTTGCTGCTCTAATTTTAGTTTACTTCCTGCCAATTTCGGATTGTTTTTTTTGTATTTGACCGTTCAATGAACCATAACAATGAAGTGTTATTGATAAGTATTCCTCATCTCAACATGATTATGAGTAACGACCTGGAATATCATTTTTTTGTTCGTTCAACTTTCCTACGGGGCTTTCTCTTTTTCTATTTTCATCACTAAAAAACAAACAGATTTTGTCAATAACCTCATGTAAAAAACGTCAATGATCTTTGTTGACAATGCCATAGACATAAAAATCACGTATAACCTTTATGGAGAAAGTCAAAGCGATATATTTTCAATCATAGTGATACTAAAATTACATCCTTGTTATTTCCTTCGTTAAAACAAGTCTACGATATAAAAAAAGAATTTATATGAGTTTTTTTACGATGCACTTCAGGAGGAAAAACAAAAAAAATCGTTATTTTTTTACCCTGCATAAAACAAAGCGAGGGCCTGTCATGAAAATAGTTACGACAACCTGGGCAGACATCATTACTAGGTAATATCCTGTATGAACATGGCAAAGAGAAAGCAATTCATAAGAGGCAAGTCACAGTAAATAATTTATTTTTGGGTAAAACTGAAACTTGTCTTGTTGATCCTCTCTTTGCGTCACCAAATCCCTAAAATTTCTCTTTTCATCTATGGCAGCCGCTCGAAACACGGGATGTCGTTTTTTTTTAGGTTTTATGCAAAACTTTTACTCTGAAGCTGTTTCCCACAAAAAAATATTACATAAACGAGAGTAGCAACAGATCAAAAAGTTTTCAACACGAAATTACATGCATTGCCTATTTGCTCTAGTTTAATTTTGTGAAAAAAAATTCATACAATATTCCATATTTGATAGCTACTTTCTCCTGACTTTCTCGCGAAGCGGTACTTTCAATTACGGGGACAAGATGACATTTCTAATTTTGTAATTTTGAGAAAATTTCAGTCATACATTTATAAAGGTCATAAGAACTCATCATTTGTGACAGCCCAACAACTTGCAGCTTCCAAGTAATTTCATTTTTCACCTAAAAATCTCATTCCTACACTAGTCCACGAGTTTCTAACTGATTTCTCTTTTACCATCCAATTTTTTTCCTGCTTCTGACCTTGAGCTACGATTCATACTTCATATGAATTTAATTCTAAGCCTATTGTTCATTATGACAGCTTTCACTTCCTTATTTTTCCCCGTCTCTGTTGTACTCCTAGATTATAATTATCTACGGAAGATATTGTATTCAGAATGGATATGACACGCTTATTTAGTAAGGCCGACTCTTGAATTCAATGAAAAGTCCTTGGAAAAAAACCCAGGTTTTACAGATATTGCGAGTGGGACTGTGGGACCAAATTGAGAAGAAAACCCTTCCAAAAAAATTCATCTTTGAAATTACACTGCCTTTTGTAAAAGAAATAATTTCACATATCCTTCCTGATTCATTGACATTGAATACTCAAAATGCATATTATTATGATTACATATGATACAAGTTCAAAAGGAAAATTCATGAAAAGGTAGGTGAAAGTACTTGAGATGAATAGGAAAGTAAGACGAAGGAAACCTATGTATCAAACACGCTGTTTATAGGATTCGGTTGACAAGTTCAAAAGGAAAATAAAAGGAATGAGAAAACGACTAATGGTTTTGATGGAAAATACAAACTGCCAGAGAAAGCAGAGAAAAAGGTTGTATTATATTTTGTAAAGTGGGAGCTAGCCAAAATTATAACAGAAAATGTTTTCTCCAGTGCCGAGTAATACGACACGAGAGAGAGTGTCACAAAGAGATAATGATCATGTGACAAGTTTTTCAGGATGGCTGACGTTATCTACCTAACTATATTCAGTTTTTGATGAAAATTCCTTGGAATATTCAAAAGAAAATCGCTCAATTAGCGTATACGTTTATTTCAAAATGGAAAGCATGAATAATTTATGATACATTTTTTTATGTGAGATGAGAAATCATTGAATTTTGTCGAGATGAAAGTGCTCATAAAGAGACAAGGAAAAATATTGGAAAGTGCTTTTCTCTATTCATACCTGGAAACCAAAAGTTTCATTGAAGTGAGGATTTCTCGTGTTCTTCTTCGGTTTTGACTGAAGTGTTCGTCTTTCATCAGGGAAGAGAGCGACCCTCACAAAAGAGTTACACGAGGATCCGCTACTTCTCGATTCAGGTAGATTGCGAGCCTTTATTAGAGCTACTATTAGTCTCTCTGATGATGTGTCGTACTCAAGTCCAAACCAAACTCGTCCAACGTGATTCTCAGGGTACTCCCAGCCAACTTCGTCCTCTAGTTCTGGCTTTGTCTTGTATAGTTCAGGATTCAAGCCGCCGAGACTGAAACAACCTAGGAAAAAAAAACAACAAAAAAATAGTTATACAAACAGGAAAAGTTTACATTTTTGCATAAATTTTCAAGCTTTGATACTTTTCCCAGGATCAATTTGCAATTGATTTGATGTTGTTACACGAGCCTTCAAATATTTTCTTCAAAGCAATGATAATATGCCAAAACATACGTATCCGTTTACACTACATGGAATTTTGTCTTGTTCTATTTTCGGAGAAAGTTTGGCTTCCTGAACGTCAAACAGATATAGGTGAAAGCAGTCAGCATTTCCTTGAAGAGATGGCTGATTACAGAATTCTAATTACGATGCATTCAAGCTATTCACATAAAAAATCTGATGAGCTAAACAAGTCGTAAAAAAATTCTTTATCTATGGGGCATGGATCAGTAAACAAAAAAGACGAAAAAAACCTGTGCGTAAGCAATGGAAGTAACTGATCCTTGAATGGAAACCAATGCCATGACATCAACTGCGTTGTGTGCAAGTTACATCATTTTTTTCTCTCTCAGTAACATGGCAAAGAGAAAGTAAAAATAATTTTTTGCGTCATTACTTCTTCGTCGTTAGCTCTTGTATCTATTTTCAATCCAAAATGCTATTTCCAGTGAAAGCATAAAGGTTTGCATTCAATGATAGCTCCGTCGCGGATGATGTTGACACTATTGTGGTCATTTATCGATCGTTTTTGGTGGCTTTTCACGAGGAACAACCACACAAAATAAAATTATTTGTTGAACACTTGACAGCCCTGATTCGTAGGCTACTAGCAAACATAGATTTTCAATTTTCCACTTTCCCCACACGACCTCCTTTATTACAGTGATCCTATCAGGAGAATAAAAGAGTCTGAAAGGTAAAATCACAACAAAAAACAGTTTCGCACACGTCTCCATGGTTTCCCTGTGAAGTGGTCAATAGTGATGTATGATCCCTTCTCGGAATCAATGTGTTTAGTTAGACCTACATATTGACTCCTGGAGTGATTCTTACACTTCAAAAAATCCCCATATAGCTCCAAGAAGCTGTAAGCAATTGTAAAGTTTATTTTTTATGCGAAATAAGCTGTTCTCGGTTTTGAAGAGGAAAACCACATAAAGTCTGGACAAACTAGGCTACTAACAAACCATATCCTTTTTGTAGTGACTTTGCTTATCTTTCTGGAGAAAGCAAACACGGTTCCATGATACTTTTTCAACTAATCTTTTGCCAAGGTTGGGAGAACGTTCAACTCTTGACTCTCTTACGAAAAAATAACATTGTATAAACTACTTAATTTGCTTTCTCAAGCTTTCACTGTGGTCTTCCATCTGAAATATTCACTTTCTAAACTCGCAATTCATGGGCATGATCATGATTAATAAGTAATTATATGAAATGCGGAGAAAGTTTGCTGGTCGATGACTCTCCGCTTTGTTTGCTTGAAAGATTATAAACGACGTGCTTGCTGCGAGCTTTCTCTCTAACATTTTTTTGTCACAATAAAATTGAGTATGGAGAAGTGGTGCTTCTTACGCAACAAATTATTCTCTCCTCTTTCTACTAGTATCGAAAATTGTTTAAAAACAAAAGACATTGTTTTCGTATGAATATGAAGTATGCCGCTATCATGAGCAGAGACGCTTTCTCCCAGTTTTAGAGTTTGGGATTTGAGTACAGACATAGTTTTCCCTGTTTGACAGGATAAAGCCAAGAGCAATTGTGTTGCGTTTCATAAATAGGAAGTGAGAAAATGATAGAGATAGAAATACAGCGCAGATTCAGGGAAACGAAGCATTATATTTGCTGGCCAACCTAATAATCTGACAGCATAATACCCTCGACTTTCCCCCTACAATCCAACTGAAATGATTTAATTGTAAGTGAAAACCCAGTGAAAGTATCTGCTTCACATTTTGCTTATACCAAATATGTATATTTTTAGTAATTAAAATCCTAATGCTATTTTGTTTTCCATATTTTCAACAGCTCATTTCCTGCTTTCACCTGAACTGCTCAGTCAACCATGTTACTTTTCTGAGTAATTTTCTTCCCATTTTTCTACTGCTGACGTTGTTCAATTTTTTCACTCAGATTGATAAAAGAAAAACTACACAATATTTTCTCGCGTTGCCAGTTTCATCTTGTTATTCTCTGAAATCAAGCACATAACTATCATCTCTAATATAACATTTTCTGGGCTGTAATCTTACAAGAAGTTCTGCGAATCCAACTTGTTATTTTGATTCCGAGAGCTTTCTCAAGTAAGAAAAAGCACAAAAACATAGTGTCAACAGATTTCCTAAGAAGAGCATCTTTTTGAATTAAGTCTTGAGCTTTTCTTCAAGGAAATCCAGGGTAGATTACACAGTGCACATATAAATTTTCCAGCCATAATTATTTCAGACAATCCGTCAGTCATGAGCAAAGTGAAAACACTACCGTAATCTTATACTAATTCGTTTACAAATCCTAGGCTTTCATGTGCAGTCAAGTATACAATGCTTTCACCTTGTCAATACAAATTATCTTTAGACGTAAACTAAGTTTTTGTCCCTGGAGAGACAAGACAGAAGGATATGTGGTAAGACTCTGAAGCAATTCATTAAAGCATCTTTCATAATTTTCACTTGGTTGATTTCCTTTCATCGCTTTTCCACAAAGACTTGTAAAGGGAAATGTCACACAAATGCATTTGACAAATCTGCTTGAACGTGGACTAACAAGAGGTGTAGATGTTTGAAGGAGAAAGAATGAAAACTGTCATGTTCCTGTCGACGAGAGTTTGAGATGTGAGAAAAAAAATCCACTTGAAAACGAACAACTCTTGTACAAGTATCACTAGCTTCTGCAAAGTCAACTTTTTGTCTCTATAATCAATCACATGGCCATAACCTAGTACACGTGAGTATTGATTCTGAAAGAGAAAAAAAATGGAGAACTCAATTTCCCTGAAAATATAGCTCTAGTTGAGAAGAAAATTGGAAACATTTCATTACACAAAGTGGATGAAGACTGGAGAAAGCTGAAGTGAAAAAAATAAACTAAAATGGATTAGACATTTCGGAGAAAGACAACTTTTACGATTAACTTGATCAGTACATTAGTCAAACAGCGTGAGACCGGGAAAAAAAGTAAGAGTGCATACGGTGTTCCCGGGTAAGACTTTCTCATGTCGTCAAGAACTTTCTCTTCTGAGTAAGCTAAAATTATCTACAAATGTTAAAAACGTGATCCGGTTTAAAAGCATGTCTTAACATTTAAATTACTTTTAGCTAAGCTTACACGAAGAAAAAATTACGTGCAATTTTACTCTCTAGAAAGTTTTTTTAAAACCAATCTGTTTCATTATGAAATTATAGTCCTATTTTAACCTCCTAAGCCAGGAACTTGGCCCGTGACAGGTTCAATCTCCAGGAAATTAAACACTTTTAACAAAGAAATCCAACAAATTACATTTTTCCTTGTATTCAAATACACAATTGCTTTCGCAACTTTCACTGGCTTCATTCTGTCCTAGATTTGTTATCACCAAATTGCTTACGCACACGTATTCCCTGAACTGTCACGTTTCTATTGCGAGACTTCAGTTGAAAAAAATAATCCCTTTGGGAGCTCGGTTCACCAGATTTTTTGAAATTTAAGCCACTATTGGCTAGTTGTAAACCTACTATCGTAACCACGAAAACGCTCAAAATCACTTTCTAACTGATCCTGTCCATTTCCACCAAACCATTTATTATCCTTTGTCTGTCCGACTGTCTGACGCTATCATTTTAATCTATCGTGCAAACAGTTCAAGGCAAGGTCACCTTCAGATTCAGTTGAAAATCAAACACTATACATAAGCTCATTTAATTATTTCCTTTTTAGCTTGAACTTTAATTGAATTTTATTTTTTCCCCTTCCAGCTAGTTTGCTAATTCTAAACTACAATTTTATTTCGTGCAATTTCTCTGACATGGTGCTTGATGGTGGAGAAAGTGGGAATACGACATACGACAGTGATTCCTTTTTTTCCTAGAAACCAGAGCTTTTTTCATCACTTTCTCTCAAGATTACCATCGATCGTATTGTTCCACCAATCATTTTTTTCATCCCCAAGAAAAAAAACTAGAATACAAATGCATGTATTTTTCTTCTTTTCTACCTTCTAGCCCTCCGGAGAAAGTTTGGAATGTAGACAAGATTTTGTGAACCACTGGTACATATCTTAATTGCTTTTCTCCTGCGGTTCAATTCACTCTTGTCATCATGTTGTTGAAAACCCAAGAGGGATTTCTGTTTTTTTTTCTCCTACCTAAGGATATTTTTTTCCTCCCTTGAGAAGACTCAGAAGCACATTGTTAGCAGATCTCGGTGACAGTATTTAATGAAGCTACGACAAAAAACGTTTTCAATAGAACCAAGATTCTCTGTTCCACTGTCATAGTTTAAATTCATTTCAATAATGATTAAGGTAAAAGCTATCGATTTTCGGGCTCAACATATTCATCATTGTCAATCCGAAATGAGTTTTTATACCTGACTCCCATGTCAACGTGGTGGGCTTTCACCTACGAACGAAAATACCTACACGTGTTTGCCATTAGTAATACATAAATAAACTTTTACCTTTTGGTAATATGACTCCTGTCGGGGTACAAGTGTTTGGAATAATAAAAAAACAGAGTGATAAATGACTCTACAATAACTGCTGGTTGTCTTTTCTCAGAAAATGTATGAGCCATCATACCTGTACACGTGTGTGATAAAAAAAATCTAATCAGGTTTTGTTTTGTTTATAAAAAAAGTACCCAACAGTGGCTAACCAGACATTGAATCTGTTCCATTTTTCGGTAGGCAGATCCACATCATCTTTACTTTCACTTGCAGGCTTAACAAACAGATTTTGTTTACTGGGGTTGTGTGGGTGGTGATAACAAGGAAGGTGGTTTTTTTTATGCAGGTGAAAGTACGCCAACTCAAGTTGTTGACAATTCTCGACGAAGTCACCGTCCAGAAAACCATGTCGTGGGCGATTTTTCGAGGAGAAATTGAGTTGTAGAGGGGGAAATGTAAAAATAATTTGAAAATTATAAGCTGTTAAGCCCTTCAAGAGCAGGTAGTCTTGTCACCTCCTCTCTTGTTCTCTTGATAGTCCTAATAAATTTTTTCTTTTGTCTTTTCCCCATGTGTCCTTGTCACTCAAACTAAAAAACATATTTTATGAGCAAGACAATGTTCAACAGCTTGAAAACAAGCTCATTAATAATTCCAAGTACACTTTTGGCTTTCTCCCATTTATAATCACCGTTCTTCTCTTGGAACTAAATACCTACATCCTATTCAAAACGTATATCCACCTGTTTCCATCTCCCTTTCTATTATTCTTCGTTGGCCTGGAAAATTTATGGAACAGTGTTGGACAAAGACCTCCCATGGAATCTCACAAATAACTAGCTTAACATAAAATTTAGTTTCTGTGCAAACAACACAAGTTACCAGTTTTTTACCCACAGGATATACTATTACCGGCCAAGCGTAATAGCACACAATTCATCGTTTTTTGTTCATGTCGACTGTGTAATCATCATGAATTTTCCATTTCCTTGAATACTAGAAGGAGAAAAACCTCCCGTTAGGCTTTCTGAATCACACATAACAGCGGAAGCACTGCAACTAGTGGCTAATATTTGGTTTGTCAGGCAGGGATGTGCACCTCATTATATCGTAGAAGCGTGTAGAATATTTTTGTCATTTTGTTTTTTCTCTACCGCTCTAGAAACCACTATTGCATAAAACCGTACGCCATCTAAAGTATTACTTGGCTAGCGTCATATGCGTAATTCTTTGCTTCAGTGTTTTTTCAAATGACCTGTCAAATCTGTGAACTTGAATGACCTGAGAAAATAAATTTCTGCATTTCTGCATCAAACAAAAACCAGCTTGCTTCTCACACGTAAGGTTATGGTTCTACTAGGAGCTTTGTTTTTTTTTCAAATCATCGGTCAACTGTTTGAACTTTGAATGAACTGAAAAAATTTCTTCATTTTTTTTCTTCTTGCTACACAAAAAGCCACACCGAAATCAGCCTCCTTCCTCCACGTCAGCTTATCTGTGCTTTCATTTGAAAACTTTTTTTGGTTTCGATCTAATGGTTAATCGACTTGGTCGGTGGGAGCTGTCCCCGAAATGACTTTTCTACCTTTCTTCTTGCTACTTTGAAGTTTTATTTCCTTTTGATTGGTTGTTTATTTTAACAATATTCCAAAACGGGTTAGCACAGCATTTAACGGACTGGAATTTCCCGGACAGAACACTTTTCTTTAGCCAACAGCGGACTGGACTTTCGCCGACAGACTACTTTCCTTAGGAAAAAGCAAACTGTACATTCGTCGACAGACTACTTTCCCTAGCCAAAAGCGGACTGGACTTTCGCCGATAGACTACTTTCCTTAGCCAAAAGCGGACTGGATTTTCGCCGACAGACTGCTTTCCTTAGCCAATAGCGGACTGGACTTTCGCCGACAGACTGCTTTCCTTAGCCAATTGCGGACTGGACTTTCGCCGACAGACTACTTTCCTTAGCCAAAAGCGGACTGGACTTTCGCCGACAGACTAATTTTCTTTAGCTATCAGTGGATTGGAGTT
>JAAXOA010000605.1:0-21344 GCA_036561885.1 Salina celebensis
TACATTAGTGGGAACTACCTACTTAAGGTTTTACCTGATTGATAGTGTGCTGTATTTCCATATATCACAGCCACAGCATTAATGGCAGGCTTGGCTTTTTCCATGTCTAACAAAGATGTTTCAATGCCACCGGTTTACATGAAACCGTACCTAATCATGTTTCGATTTAATGCTATCAGCTGAAGCTAGATTTTTATAAAGTGTTGCGCACTATAAACCTTACTTAAATCTTCTCTAAATCTAGTATTTCTTCAATATTTTTATATTCACCTTATACGTATATGGTACATGTATAAGACGTAAGAAACATGCTCTGCAGGATTTTTCCAACCTTTAACAACCAGTAGTTTAAAAAAGTTAAATTTCTTTTCCAATTGACTGATTCATTTGTATTCATATTCCAACTTTTATCAGACCATGTAGGTAACCAATGTGAAACTTGTGCTACCATTCTCGTCGATCAAGATTTTTTTTCGCGCTCCACGGCAATAGCTATACAGCTTTACTTACACCACGGCGAGTTTACAAAATTGCCTACTCTTATAGCATCTCTAGTAACCAGGCTCATTGCATACTATAATCTTTCTCGTATCAGTTTACCTGCACAGGAACCTGTGCATAAAGTTGCGAATATTTGGATGCCACGTCTGTTTCTAGTTGCTTGCCAAACATATAAATGTTTAAATGTTGCAACAACTCATGCACATAGTTTAGTGCATTTTTTTCACGAGTTGAGCAGCAATCTGATATTGAAAAAAAAATCACATGTTAGCTCATAACTCCTTTGATTGACGGTATTTGATGGCACTTGCCGCTGCAAACCTGAATATTATAATATTTCTCAGAAAGCAGGATCAAGATAAGCAGGTAAATATTTTAAGTATGTTTGCTTGCACTGGACCAAACGAAAAAATATATTTTTAGGAGGGGTCTCAAATAATCCAAACTTTTGTATGATTGTAATTTATCCTTAAAATGTTCTTTATGAATATGCTTCTCATACAGCCAACCGCATTTTTAAACACATTGTTTTGTCATAGATTACTCGCATGCATGATTGTTAACTGTGTATTAAAATCCATCTCGAAAAGAAAAACAACAACAAGTGGTAAAACGACTGCTGCAAGCAGTAAGAAGCAAAATAGATTGCTTGGGTATCATCATCATGACTATGATAGCCTCATGAGCTAGAGAAGAGAACCAGAAAAATTCAGCTTGCTCCTCCTCTTCCCTTAAAAATGTAATTTATCACAACATGAAGCATCGCCAGTACTGCCAGCAGCACCACGACTGCCACTTGTTGTTCCACATATTTTTTCCATAAATATTATATGGTACTACTGTGCCAAAGTGGAATGGTTACTGATCATATTAAAATATTTTTTAGGATTGTATCACAGGCGCATGAAAAAATAGGCTTTTATTATTTTGCAAGAAAACTGCTGAGCTGGTAGTAGAGAGACGGGGAAGATGAATCATGAATGCTGGCGTTTTGCAGTTGACTTGCTAAACCAGGAATGATATTTGATTAGTAGTTTGTTTCATGATTGTCTTGGTGCTATTGGAGAAGACAAGCATTTGTAATTAAATAGCACATTGTTTCGGGTTGACTTCATAAATATTTAATACATGTGGTGCTAAAAACATGCGTTGGTGCTATTTGTACGATAATATTATTTAGGCATACTTAAGAAAACAAGTAGAGTAGTATAAAAACAAGTTGTTATTATATATAGAAGTAGTTACTCGACAAGAATTAAAGGTGAAACTGTGATTCTCATCGAAGCAACGTAGATTTGAAAGGAGGCTTATGCTTTTCACGTGCTGTAGAGGAATATTTTTGTGATCAGGAAGAATAGGCGAGGCTACTGATAGGCTAGCATGTCCAGTTTGTCAGTGTAGATTTTGTTCTTTTTGAGCATTTAGGTAGAGTAGATGAAGCAATAATTAGAATCCCGGTGAAAATTTAAGTGGTTTGCAAATAACTAGAAAGGGCAAAGTTAACGGTTTTGACATATCAAAGCCGGTGGAGTGAAGTTGGAAACGCAAACACTTCATGTGTGGAATGATTATTTGGAGCGAAACGAGTATGGAATATTGACAATAGGTACACAGTGGGGGTATTGAAATGTGCAATCAGTGAAGATCTGAAAACGGAACCATGACAAGTAATGAAATATTCTTTGTTGTTTTTGGATAGTGTGCGTGTGAGAGATGACTTGTCGATGGTGCTTGAAGTTTCCGAACAAGAGAACGACGCTAGTCCAGGTACAACAAGACGATCTTTGAGCTTCGATAAAGGCGGCATGAATCGGCCGAAGCTAAAAAGGATGCCCAACGCACAAGAGGATGAAGATGGACATCACAACAATCATAACAGTCAGCAGCACAGAGGAAATGGGAAACGTGGTGGGGCGAATACCAGCAGTGGAAGTGATAAAAATAACCACTTGGGTCCACTGGACGATCCGTCGATGGTCACATCGGACAACGACTACGTAAGTGCGACGAGCTCACAGGCTGAAAGTGTATACCTGAGTCTGGAAAGACCACTCAAAGTAACTTTGGGTAGTAGTACGAGTGGAAGTGTTCGGGGTGGGGACTGCGAAAGGGGATCGAGCAATTACAGATCTTGTGCTAGTTCTATTCGCAGCGGAAAATGTACAAGTAATCGGGACATTGCTAGTCCAGGAGATTGCGACACGGCTTCACTTGTTAGTGAGGGTAATACAACTTTTGGCTCACCACTCAGCTCTCCATCGTCTCCATATTGGACACCCTCGCAGGGGTCGTCGTCACAGGTTGATTACTTTGATGAGTAGGCGGCTGAATATTGTTGATTTTTTGTATTTGTTTGGGTTTGCTACTTTAACTTTGTTTTGTTTACTTTGAGTTGTCCAAAAGACATAATTTTTTCATATATTTTTTGCTCGTTAACTACAATTTTTTCTGAGTTTCATGAGTTACTGAATTTGGGTTTGTGTGAATTTAGGAAACAATAACACCGTTGGATGGCGAGAGGACTCCAGTGAACGAGCACGATCATATTCGACCTGTTAGTGAAAATTGTTCTCCAGTTGCACCTTATAAGCGATTTTCCAATATGGCATCACCCTCTCAGTCAGAACCTTCAACCCTTAGGAACCGTGGCATGATTCCGGATAACAGAATGCAAGACATGTTGAGAATCGCGCATGATCCTGTAATTCGGAATACAAACCCGGAGGCTAGTATCTTGCATAATGAAGAGTGGCGTCAGCTTCGGAAAGATACCGATCGGAACGACAAGGAAACGTATCGAAAGACTTTCGCTCAAGAGGAGGGTAACGAGGATGATGGTGCAGTTGGTGGGAGCAGTGTTGATGGTGGGGCTGGTTCATGTGGACGTTCGACGTATGCATTTGCCTTAGACGAGGAGGCAGAACAGTACCTGGAGACGCTTCCGGATCTCGCCAGGCGTATATTTAAAGCTCTGGATGTGATTCGCGAGAAAAAGAGATCTGGCGAAAGTGCCCCTTCCCAGGAAGACAGGGAAAATCTTGACAGAAAATTCAATCACATGGCAGAAGTAATTCAGACTGAACACACCAACCTTGATCAGAGAATTTGTGGACTAACTAAGGAATTCAAAGAGTCCGAAGTCAATCTTAAGGGCGTTTCTCAATCACTAAAGACTTCCGTGTCATCTCTCAAGGACATTTCAAACCAGGTTTCGGCCACGGGTGCTGTGCCTATCGACCATTTGGTTGATGTGATGAAAAGTCTTGGAACTATATCTGACGAGTTTGAACTTTACTGGACTGCTATGTCTCGAAGTGCTAGGGTAATTAGGCACCACGATTACAACTGAATGAGTTAAATGTGAACTAAATTACCATTTCTATAAAGGTTAATAATATTTGTGTCTTTCTTTTTTTACAGAGACTGGGCATGATGGATGTACAGAATCGGCTTCNTTTTTTTACAGAGACTGGGCATGATGGATGTACAGAATCGGCTTCATAAATTACTTGATGTCATGATACTTTACGTCCACATCATTCGCACTGAATGCGATAATCTCAAGTCAAACTATGGTAGTTTACAAACAGACTTCGAGCAGGCCAAGTGAGTAGCACTTTAATTGGCAAATGATACAGCATTACTTCAATCGCATACTTATAACGATGTTGTTTTTTTCTTAGGAAACTGTTGGAGGATAATGACATTACATATACTTCATTATCGGCTCCTGGAAATCTCCAAAATAATAATAATAACGATGAAAAGGTAGGGACTGAATTGTCATTTAAATTAACTTGCCAATTTTACAAACATGTTGTATAAATGTTTCTCACAAATATGTACTGCTTATTAATGCTGCTTTAATCAATCATGGTAGGAGTTATGAGAACTCCCATTTTTTGAAGAGTAAGTATATAAACTGAAGATAGTAAGTTATGGACTGGGCTTTAGGTGAAAGAATCAAAAAGATGAGTGTTTTTAAATAACCTATAATTTTGTTATTTCTTCCTGTAGCGCCTGTTCGATGAAGAAGAGCTTGAAAATAGTCAAACCGATCGGTATGTTATGCACTTATTGATATTTATATGTAACCAGCATAAATATGTTCAAATTAGTAAGTTGCATATTATATCTCGGAACAGGTACGAAGATGGCGAGTCCGAGCCAGAGAAAATACTGCAACATTTACTTGGTCCTAAGAAATCAAGTGCGGGTCTCATACGTGGTAAGGACAGACCACTTGTGGAGGAGAAAAAGTCCAATGGTAATCTCGCTGTTAGGTAAGATTCACAATTATCTTCTTGCATATTACTAAGTTATAAAAATGATTCCAAAGTATAAAAAATATAACCCTTAAACGAAACTGCGTGTTTCAGGTGGTTAACTGAAAGTTACGAAGTACTTCGACGTGAGCTATTTTGGCCATGGAACCTCGAGCAGACAATTAAGGGACTCAAACAGGGTTTTTCGGTAATGCTCATGATCTTTGGTCTTTTTGTCTTCCTGCATGGATTTCTCCCGTCTGTTAGTGCCATCAATGAGAGTGGCTGCAGTAATCCATCCTTCTTTCGGAGTATTGGAAGTTACTTCAAATATTGTGGTGAAATGAGTCATGATTACGATAACCTGCCAGCTATCTAAAACTGGAAATTTTCTTGCACAATCTAAACGCCGAAGCAGATCCAACCAAAATAGAGGAAACATGAACCTGTGCAAACTATGATTACTGTTAAATATAATTATAGAAATACAATATATATATATACATTATGTTCGCCAAAACACCGATATACATACATGATAACTTGTTATTCCTCCTTTGCCCTCCACGAAAAACCAAATATGCATGTACCTATTTCTTTTTTTTAGATTTAAGAAATCAAATCTTTTGATCGTTGTTAAATATTATTACTGTTTACTGTGAAGTAATACTCCTTCTTTTCTTCTAAGCTTTGTCCATTTAAGAATGTAAATTTATAACTTTATATTCTCTCTATCAATCACAAACTATATAACCGCAATAAGCAATCTCATATGCTCATTTTGGAGTCACTGGTCGTGAGTTAAGCCACAAGTTTGAGAAATATTCATCGATTTCGCCTTCGAATATAGTAAAAACGTGTATGCGAATATTATTGTTTTTTATTGTGATTGTCATTAAACTTGCGGAGATATATTGTTCAACAATATTGACTTTGTTTTACATTCCTCACAAAATCGGCCATGGAGAAATCATTCTCGCCACTCATGCCAGATTTTTATGTATAATTAGATGTAATAATTAAATATTGCCGTAAAATCTTAACTGCAATATGGAAAATTCACTTGCGACTTGTTCAAAGCATAGCTTCGACGTGCATGCATGCATCCTTTCCATTTAGAGCAATGGTAAAATTCCAACTTATTGAAAAAACAATAGTGCGTTCAAAGTTAATAAAAGTTCTCCCGACTGCTGGTAGTAAAACAAGTTCGCTGGTTATTTCATAGTATTTATTTTTTATGTTATCGCGTGGTCGGCAATCTTATCGTTGGGGGAATTAATTACTCGAAAGCTAAAAAAATGTAAGAGACAGCAATGAAAAACTATGATTTGTGTTAAAATATTAATATAAAAACTATGTTGTTACAACACGGGGATATCTTTACCTAACTTGTTATAGAAGACAATATTTACATAGGAAACGATAAAAAAGTAATATTTTTCATGCAGTGTTTACCGTGTTCTAACAATTATACGAATCAAAAAAGGAAAGAAGACAATGATTCAAAAAAAGTACACATTTCCATTTTACAACAATGTTTCGGAGTAGTTATTCAAAGACGTAAACTTCGCGTGTAACTCATTCAGTATATGTTCAGTCAACTCTCAATCGTAATGCTGCTATGTAACTATCTTGCAATGTTTGTAATTAGTTCGCAATACCCTCAAGAAAGGTTCAAATAATAACTAGTATTAATCTGGGTTAAGTGGACTGTTTTGCTGTAGCGTTAAAAAACAAAATGTTAAAAGAAAACTACACTGCAGTTCAATTTTATTAAAATGCCTAAGATCTGCAGATTAGTCGATGCAAAATGTAAATTGGATTACAATGATAGTGAGTTCATAAAATTTACTAACCCCTAACCATCGATGTACATATGATGTGCATTTTAAGCGATAAATTTTATTTTGGTATTGTGTGCCGACCTTTGTTAATCGATTTTAAAGGGAACTATTATTGATATCTTTGTCACTTCTATAAGCGAACTCTCACTTTGTTCTGACGGGCTATTTTTTTACCTTCATTGGTTCGCTCCTGTGAGAAAAGTTTGAAATATTGCATCTTGGCTGATTGTTTGTTAGACCTACTACGATGGCGTTAATTGAGTTATTTTGGGGATTATTGATGGAAATTGTTGGAAGGTAATTTATGGAAAACAATAAAACAAAAATATATTGAAAAATAAACGAATCTAACATACTGTAAACTTGTGCAAGTAGTTTTTTACTGCGACAGAGCGTGCGACTATTATGCATTCTGGAAAAGTTGTCACATGAACGCTAACTGAAAATGATTACAAACCGGTTACCTAGGTTAGTAATGGGAATGGGAATATAGTAGTTGATTCATCTTTCATACATAATAGACAAGAAAAAAGTCCTCTTAGATTTTGTTGGTCCGTTTTGACTTCTATGTTGTGATCTTTTCTAGAGTAGGTTTCTTTCCATTGTTGTTCTGAACAGGAGAAAAATGCGACGATGATGGCCCGATGGCGATGAGAGCAAATCGTATAGCTTCATGATCAGGTTCAGGTACTATTTTTTATCCTTACCCTTGGCCTTGCTCGTATCCAGTTGCTCAGCAGCCTTCTAAGCAATCGTTCGACAATTGTCACTCTCTCTCTGGTCTCTCTGAGTTGATTTTTTTATCACTCTCATTCCGATTCGGAAAGTGATCACGATTCACTGGATTCTGTTCAAAAAAATATACCTTGGTAAACCGTTGTTTAAAAAATCCCCATTCCATTTAAACTTTTCAGATTTTCATCTACAACTTGTATATTATACTTTGTCAATATTGAGAAGGAAATTCGTGTGTCGATGAAGTGCGTCCACGCTCTTAACCAGCAAACACGTCGACTTCAAAACAAGCTCAGGTAACTTTCCTTTACTACAAAAATTAACAGGATAAACGAAAACCTTAGCTAATTACTTTGGGATTTTAAACTTTGTTTATGCTCACAGGCTTGATCGGAACCTTAATTCCATTAAGGGAAGCCGATTGGGAAATTCAGGAAATCGATTAGAGCTTTGGGTGCTTACCACCTTGCATCACGTGCCTTGACACCCTTACTCCCCACAGAGTCTGAACAGTTCTATCATTCGGTGTAAGTAAAAAAAAACACCCTTTCTTTACACTTTCAATACATCGTCTTGCATTTGTATCTCCACAAGAAAGGCTAGACACTCCGAATTCTAGGACAGGATTCTCATTGTGCCCCTCGATAAGATTCTTTCATTTCTTGCAATGTGTCTCATAAGAAATTGAGCCATCCAGGCATCCCATGGTTTCGCTTCCAGATTTTCATCGGAGTATCCAATTTTAATGAGGGTCGATCAGTAATGCATTACTCTGCTAGTACATTGAGTACACATCAAAGGCATACATTTACTCGCATGTTTGGTTTTTTATACAAAAAAAAACTGGATTGGAATTGAAAAAAAATCAGTTTACAAATGTAGTCTACTAACTTGTTTAAACAACAAAGCTGCTTGTCAACCTGTAAAAAAATGTCCACTTGATCAGTTCGTAGAATCATTGTAGCAACTGAAAGTACAATGATCCCAATTAAATCTCTTTGGTTGACTTTAAGGCAAAGTATATGGAAGCTTGTGCAAAGATAAGATCTTCGCAATTTTTTCACAATAAGACAGGGTAGAAACGTTTGTCACGAGATTTATAGAATCAGTGTTACGTGACAAGTTTTTCAGCATCAGACATAGGTATCAAAACAATTACTTTTAAGACACTGTTATTGTGTATGCAATGCACTCTAATGTAATGCATGAGTTGGGTATAAAGTTGCATTTCATTTGCATTTTGTTTTTATTTGTCTTTGTGTTAATCTACAATCTTATTGATGGGAGATGACCTTGAATTGTGTCACCCCATTAGTTTTCTCTCTTAAGTTTCAGCCTATTGTCTGATTGCATAGTAAGAAGCCAAGATGCGGAAGAAGTCTTGTGGCTCAACTTCACGTGCAATCTTCATGTAGGCTCTTTGCAAGGTATCCCTTTGTTAACTATGGTTAGAATGATTTTTTTAGCGTAAATAACGACTACATATTTGATAAATCTTCAGTCATTTCCGATTAGTTGGTATTTATTGGGATTGTTTTTCATGAAATCAATGCTTAATTTAAATACATTTTCGACATCATTTCCAAGTTGACACAAAATGACGCATGATCTAGTTATATTGCTGCGTATAAATGTTAACATCGTGTCCCAATGTTCATAAAAGCTTGCATTAACGCACAAACACCTTCGTCACGTTGAAATTGATCTTTGATAGAGACCTAGTTCTTGCGTTACAAGTTTCCTGGAACTGCGTCGTTTCAAGAATGTAAAAGCACGGCTGGTTTTTGTTTCACAACCTAAAATTCATTTCTCGCAAAAATCACGTTTCTCCTAACAACTTGAATGCCATGTATTCATATATTCCATGTAACGAATTTATACAGATTCCGATTGAATGGAGTTGTGAGGATTCATTGAATAAAAGCGAAATATCACCAGCAGCAAGTAAAAAAAAGAGAAGCCTTTGTTCCAGCGGTCACTTGAAGAAGAAAAAAACTAATACCAAAGCAACAACTTCATTCGGATTGTCACATTGTTCCGTTACCGGATTATGGTACATTGTGATAATAAGCCTGTCGAAAATACCACCATGTTGACACTTAATTCATCCGATCCATTTGCCAAGTATGAAGACAAACAAAATACAATCAATTAAAACTTTTGGTTCTCTGTCAAACTAGTCTGGATATGTTTCGATTTATATCGGCTTTGATTTGTTTTATTCAGGAAGCACGGCCAAAGCGGCATGTGTGGAAAGAGTGTTGGAGCCACTACCTCTGTTGGCAGCTCTCCATCATTTAAAATGCCGTCTTCTCAGCAACAAAACGCTTTTGGATCAGCGACGAAGAGCAGCCAGTCATCTCAACAACAACAAAATGGAAGCTGGGGTCCTGTTTTCAAAAACAAGGACCATTTTGCGTCCTTGCATTTCTGTTAAATACTGAAATATGAACTTGACACACTTCTTACTTCGTTTTCCATTCCAGCTTTTTGTTTTGGGGTATCTATGACGAGAGCTTGTTGTGAAGCTTTCTTATTTTTTCATGCTCTCAAAACACAGCTATACAAAACAAAATGGAAAATGAACAAGAAAGTGTTAAGTTTAAGATAACAGTATATTTTCTTTTCCATGTTCAAAAACCATAAAACTTAACAAACAAAAAAATTACAGCTTTTCTCCAGTCTTTGCTTTATTTTCCTTTAAAAAATTATAATGTTTTGGGAAGCCTTCAAAATTTATCCTACTCTAATGATATCAGTTGGCAATATTAAAATTATTTTTTTAATTGGTTATCTTTCAAATCTAGTAGTTACAACTTTCGAAGCACAAATGTTGAATTGATTAAAAGCTGTGACAAGTCAAGAGAACACGTACGCCCGAGACTGTTTACTTTGTTGTGGGACTATTGAGTCCCCAGTCAGATCCTTGAATATTGTCAACACTCACTGGTAAAGCCTCCTTTGGCTTAAAGTCGTTTGCAAGAAAGTGAAGACACTTGTAAATTAACGCGTACTGCTGAAGATTTTGTACCATTCCCATACGCTCTCGTCGCATTTTGGTTACGATTTGGAAGACATTTATTGACTTGTTTGAGTATGATTGCTTGCTGTCTATCATGTAATCATCAAATTGCCGGATTAACTGATCAACAGCGATAAATACGCCAGATCTCCCAACACCTGCACTGCAATGAATGACAACCGGGCCATTAGGTTTGCAATCTTCTATTTTGTCATTCATAGAATTAGTTTTCCAGTTTTTATGAACGATTGACTGAGCATTTCGCACAAAGCCGATGAGGCATTCTGGTGAGACTACCCCGAAATCAGGCCAACTGAGGAAAGCAATGTGCGTAATATTTCGAGGCTTAGATTCCCCCTCCTTTTCCATAGTGAGCTCAGACACCAACCAAAGGTGGTCTTGAGAACGTTCATCTTCTTCGTTTGAGGCTTGTTTCCAAGCTGCTTTGGATACTAGCGTAAGCTTTATGTCACCAAAGCAACTATATCCACTGTTTCCAGTTTGCCAATATGGATAGCATTTCTCTTGATTTTTCTCATAACATTTGGTCAACATTATAATGGCAACTGTTTCTGTCTCCCAACACATTCGCCAGAAGTCCCCGACTGTTTGCTTGAGCGGTCCTTGAGTACATATAAACTCCTTTTCGTGTCGATAACCCTACAAGGTTCAATAAATGATCAACTTTCTTAAGTATCGAACAAAAAATAAATAAATATATCTATATATAATTTGTAATATTTTGAATTGTGTGTCACTGACCGTTACATAATTTGCGTTGATGTAGTCATTAGTTGATGTTGACGGATCTAAAACTACTCTTGTTTTATCATAAGGTAGTACATTGCTGAAACGATTTCTAAATACGTTTTCAGACTTGCAAGCAACTGTTACAGAAGATACATGCAAATCCGCCCGTTTTACCGCATCAAATTCGTCAGCAAAATTATGGTCCAAAATCCAATTTAAAGTGAACTCTTTATTCGGGCCGGCGATACCATTAACACTGTCTGTTCCTATTAAACTCACGGCATACTTTCTTATGTGCTTATCGTTGCTACTCAGTGTCGATCCTCGAAATGACGAGAAAGTCGACGAAACTGAGGACCGAACACTACTAGCGACTTTCTTTATGGGGTGAGCAAGCTTAAACTTTCTTCGAATGAAAGGAAGGGGTAATCCGAAACATGTCCATTTCTTATATATGAATATCACGAGAAAACCTACCAAAATCACACATCCTACACTGATAACCACGGGAATAAGCCAAGCCGGTTTCCCGTCCTCAGACGCAGACGGAGTGGACAATGATGTACTTTCACTGTTGCGGCTAGAAAAACCAGAGAGGTCACTTGTTACACGGTTATTGCGTGAAATTTCAAGGTTGTCGGGCCCATTTCGAGACTGATTAAATTTAAGTTGATTTCCTTCGCTTCTCAGAGCTTCCGGAAACAAAACGTGTTTAAGGTACATAATGAACAGTGCAGTACGTAGGTATGATGTAATAAGGCCACACTTGATGAAACTAGTTCTGTTGAATAATGCATTACGAAACAAGACACCCCGAATTCTGATGCTGGCACTTTGACTTGCACCTGTAAACCCTCGCACCAGTATCGACAGCAATGGCAAGGTAAATGAGTGGTGACATGCTGCTGACATTCATTTTGTCAGAGTTATCTTATCTCGGCTCCAGAAATAGGAAAAATCAATACAGCTCATTCCTAACGATCTGATTGTATGGGAAACTTAATATGAAGAGGTACACAAGATAAGGTAATTGAGCACGAGGAATATGAAAAATCTGCTGATTAAACGTATCTCTGACTAATAGACTAATCAATACAACAGCACTAACCCTAGCCATATGAAAAACTCATATTGAAGGTGTTTAAATGATGGTGATGACCTTGCTAAACTAATTTATTATTTACTACTAGCGTTTGCAGCAGTTGTCGATGGTTTAAACCCAATTATATATGGACGATCCAAGTCTATTGCTCCAGGTTTCGTTTAGATTTTTATGTTTAACAAAATCAACATAAAATAAGTTAGTTTTTGTGGCGCTTTGTTAATAAACATAATTTTACGAGAATTTGCTTTAGAACGTTAATGAAAACCTCCTACTATGCTATATGTATTTAATTAGTTACAGCCAGCACTTTGAAAAATAAAATTTCAACTTTGTTTTATTTTTGTAAGCAAAACTTCGAAAGTAACAAGTTATAGTTATTCTATTGTATCAATTCAAGCGGCAGATTGCATGTTTCCTTTTTCCCAGAATTATTGTAAAGTCTGGAAAACGAACAAAGTATTTTTGCTGTTTTTGAATTGCTCAGGAAACAGATATGATAGACAGAAAATGTACAGCTTTTATGAAAAAAGTTTTTCTAGCATCAAGTAGCTTATAATGGAATGGAAAGCATCTAGGTATTCATAGCATGCACACTGTTTTCTAACAACTAAACTTTCTCCTGACGTTTACCATTTTGATTCTCATGAATTTCACTACTTGAACAGCTCAAACCCGTCAGTATCAAGCACTACAGATCACTCTTGTTCTTTAATGTGTAGTGCAAGCTGTTCTCATGCTTTATCAGCTCGATCAAGTTACATTTTTTTGCATGCACTTTTTAGTCAACAAGTAACGTGAGCATGAAATTAGTGACTTACATTTTTTGCACAGCTACAGAAAAACATTTCACAGATTTTCATATTACCAACTTTTACAATTCCTGAGCTAATTTTAGCCAAAGTTCTCTTACTCTTTACAACTGGAGAATGCATATTGATACACGATTAATCGTAATCGTCCTCATTGCCAGTGTGGTCCCACTTCAACCATGCTTTTGTACAATTTTCCACACCAACTGAGTTAAATTGATTCCCATTAATAAAGTTGCACCATGGCTGAGAAGGAGAGCCTACTTGAAATATAGAATGCAAACTATCTAGCAACTACATGGCTTTACAAAAAAAAGGACAAGAAGCAAACTTTAAGTTGATTAGATGCGAGACAAAGAAATATACGAAATGGAAATGAGTCGCCATTTAAGTGGAGGAATACAGCAATTGTGTTACTTCTACTCAAATTGTATGGAATTCTTGTAAACTCCCTGGATTCACTGAAGTGATGAATTTGAATTTGTTCATGCTACTGATTATTGTCCTTAAGGCAATTTATTCTGGAGAAAAACATCTACAGTGTTAATACGAAAGTTTTAACGATATTGCGTACTACAGACTACAGTGCATGTCACAAAATACGTGAAGGAAAGATCACAGAAATTATAACATATGGATGAAATTAATTTCCCATTTTGATCATTATTGAATTGTTTTGGATTGAAATTTTGAGGCAGGAAATGGAGAACACAGCAAAACGGTACCAGACACTTGGTTGGGAAATATTGGTTTGCTGAATGTGTATTGTCTCAAAACTGACTCACTTTGAGCAAAATATTGCATTCACATTGTTAGTAGGAAAGCAGCCCATAGTTCTACTTCAAAAATGGAGCTTGTTACCTTTTGCGTCTTGTTTTTCTAGGCACACAATGACTCGTCGATATTGAAGCATTAAGAAATCATGTCATGTTCCTTTATAAATAAATCTTTCAATATTTTAAACAAGCATATTCCATACGTATGAACTAAGCTTAGTAATGGTAATGGGATGGTAATAAAAAGCATCTTTTGTGAGCTAGTTGGCCAAGAAAGTTAGGCGCTGAAAGGCTCTTTTAATGTTTAAAGTTTTAATACGCCTTCGTGTACAACTGTAGTTAGTTAATGCCGGTAAAGTTTAGTAAAATTAGCAGACTGTAAAACTTGCAACAGCATTTTTCCTAAATGGCACAAAAGTAGTAAACTCATTTCGTATAAACCCGTCTTTCACACAAGTTAATCAATAGACTCGACGGAGAGTCGGTTTTATGAGTAAACAACAAGAATAAGATCTTAAGAGACTGTGACTAGGAGTATAAGGTAAGATCCATATTAAATATTATTTTCAGACAACAGAATCATAAATCTTTTCAATCCGAACTCAAAAAATGACGGGATATTCGCACAGAGCTAATAATAATTGTCCTGAAAGTCCATTTGTACTTTATGCAATTAAGTTTGCTGTCAATCATACTGCTTCCGGTTATATTCCTTGGTCATCTAAAAGTCATCTATATCCGCTTGTATATGACTTCATAACCGTTTACATATGGCAAACACTAAAAAAAGGAGAAAGCGAATTTTGTTCTCTTCCACTTCTATCAAACTTCCGATTGGTCTACTTGTCTACTATATATAAGCAAGGAATATCCCTAGTCAGTTATTTTTTTACTTTCGCCGTCGCAATCGCAATTAGTAGCTATTCTACAGTCCTAATTTCAAGTTTCAAAGCTAATAAAAAAGAAAGTAGAAAATAGCTCAAAGCATAAACATGAACAATTCTTGTTCTCTTCTAACTATAAATCTTCAACTGGTGACATCGTGTTGTATGTTGTAAGAAGCACGGCCTTTGTACCCTGCCTATTCTGTTGTAATAAACTTCCGTTCAGATCCATTATGCAAATTTGTCATCCGAAATTACTGAAAAAGCTTTTGATTAGCTCATCTCATCACTATAAATCACTCTTGTCTCCAGTTATCACAAGAAATAAATATTTGTCTTGATAGATTCATGCAAATTTGTAGGTTGCGAAAGGATGTCCCATTCTGACGAAATTACAAACAATATTTTTGCAATGAGGATAAGGTTAAAGGTGTAGAGCAAGAATCTCGTACTAGAACAGACAAGAATACATCCATTTTTGAACAGCTCATGTTGTCCAGGATGTGATGTCGATTCCACCCAATAGTAAATTTCCTGGAAATTGTATCAAGTGTAAAATATTTCCCTTCTATTTCAACGAAATGAGCAAGCCTACAACTAAAAATACCTTCGTCTTCACTGGCTATTGTGTCTGATTTCTCCATCTCAAAACGTGTCATTCAAGATACATACGATTCTTATCATCCCATATCGCTTTCACCCATATTATTATTCCAATAGATTTTTTTGCTGCTCATTCTTTATTCGTTTACTAACTTCATTCACTGATTCCAATTCCTGTCCAAACTACAAAAAATAAAACGTTGACTTACATGTTGTACCCCCACGTAATAAATTCCATTTATTTCCTGGTGCCGCTTCCCATATCCTTCTTATTTTTTTGTCGATTTTAGACAAGAAAAATGCAAAGAATTTTTTCCCTCATTTCATTCTCGATTTCTTCCTTTTCTCCAGATTACCCGTTATAATGCTAGAAAAAAATGACTGGAAAAATGAAATCTTGTTCTCATCTCCTATTTTTTTTTCTATTCTGTTTGTTTGCTTGCTTAAGGATCCCTCTCCATGGGATTGTTGCAGAAACTTAAGAATGCCGTTTTTGTGAACAAGACTACTTAGGATGATGTATAGTTGTGTGTTCACCGCGAGGATTGACAACCTTTACCGCTTATCCTTCCACAAATTCGTATTGCGGTGTACGTTTTCCTCCATATTTTACCCTCAAATAAGTGCACAGAAGGCACAAAAATGAAGTTAGAATAGAAAGGGCGAATGGAATATAATAAAGAGGAGAGTCTTGAAGGTAAAAGTCTTAGCTTCTAGGTTCTTTCATTTTATCCTTTGAAACGGAATAAGTAGCAAGCAATTTGAGCAGGGATAAAGAGAAAGATGGAACTAGCCAAGTATTTCAAACAGATTACGACACTCACGTCTTTCTTTGCCTTTAATACACAGCATTATCATAACATTTAACAATGTCTGAGATGTGGCTTAAGTGTCATGTAGGGATAAAAAAGCTACAGATAAAACAACAAAACGTAGCTGCCGGGCTAAAAGGGCTTTGGATCGTAATGTATTCGGATCACACTTATACAATTAAATAGCATGATCAGTCATTAGTCATTACTTTACCTGCTATTATATTTGCATAAAGTCTCACTAGTGGCTAGGTTTTGGATTTTTGCAGCAGGTCACATTGACTATTACTAAACACAACATCTTCCTGTACGGAGACTTTGATAGATATGCGATGATGTTTATGGCGCAACAAATATACTTGAAGTGTGCATCTCTTGATGCCTTATCTAATCCAAAGTATTCAAACCATTGATATTGTTTCCATTCTACACACTTTTTACTTCACATACAACTTTTCCCCCAAAAAAGATGCCATTGTCATATCCGGTTGGCCCGCAGAAGTGAAGTCTTATCAAAAACGTCAATGCACAAAAAACAAGGTTTCCTTTTTTGTTAAACATGCATGTCAAAACTCTTGCTACATGTTCCTGCTTGGCTTGCAATGAGAAAAAAAAAAGAAGATCCGGGCGGAAAAAGTAGCGACGAGAGAGTCGAAAGTGCCAATTTTCTGTACTGATTTGTAAATGATATGAGTGTTAGCATAATATTTATTATGTGTGCGGGTATATCCCTAAAAAAAACTTGAATTTTGTGTGCCTATTCCTGGATCCGCAGTCACTCACTGGATGGATGAATGGATGAATGAGTATTCGGCTGCTGGTGATAGACTAGCAGAGTAAGAAGTAAAAGAGCGTTGGTGGCGGTTGTAGAAACAGTTATACTTTGACTTGGTTGCTAGATTGTAAATAATACGTGTGCCCTTGTTTGTTCCCCTTGTTTAGTTGCTTGCTGATGCTGACTGAGTGACTGACTAGTGGCATAGTGTCGTTTCTAGTAGCGATAGCTGAACTAGTTGTCGGATAAGCAGTCGCTGTTGTAAAGCTAAAGGCTTGTTTTATTCGCAATTCAGCAGATGTTCCCTGTTAGGAGGAGCACGGGAATACTTGAATTGAAGTCGATATATGCAATACAACCAAGTGATGAAGTTCATGATGAACGAGTAAAAGTACAAAGAGAAAGGCTGAGGGAGAGTTGGACATCCATGAGAAAGAGAGGAGCAAAGAGAAAAGTCAAGTTAGTGTAGACGATGATGGTGAAATTGGCGGTGGTGGGTATTTTGGTGGTAGTCCTTTCTAGCCCTCGTGTTTTCTCCAGTTGTTCCTCATACAGTATGCGCTCAAATGTCTCTTAAGGGGTCGTATTCTACAATTCTAATCCGCTACACCGTTGTCCCAGCGTGTTTTACTTATGCACTTACTCAATGGCTGTCGACATATTTGGACAAATTGATCAGTGTACTTGTGATTGTGCCCCTTCCATTCGTTATGCTTGGTGAAACAACGAGCTTCGGCGATAAAATTGGTCCTCATTTTACGGGGCAAGTTGAACACTCAGGTGAAGATCAGCAACAACTAGAGGATTAAGTTGGTTTTAGCGATCGGATGTTCATCCTTAACTCGTTGGCACCCCGCAATCAATATCCTGTGGATTCAATTTCAATATCTGCAAACTTTATAAATTATAGTGAAAATGTTGTTTAAAAATTAATACAAACATCGCTTAAAACCTTTTAAAAGCTTGAAAATAGTTGTACTTAAGTCCAAGGCCAATATCATTAGACTTGTTTAAAACTCACTAGGAACGGTTAATACCTCCTGTGTCGGTTTATATTTATAAGAGTGAAAATTAACATTTCACAGTTACACTAGTTTCCAGATCCATACTCAACCCCGCAATGCTTCCTACCCAGTTGCTACGGTTGACTTATTTACTCAAGGTTTTGTTAGGACTGCTAGCCTTTATTTCTAGGAAGCAATCTCTTTTGTGATATTTATACGCGGTTTTTACATGGGATTTACGATAAACCGCTTTTGAACCATACAATTTCATGTTTGACCAGATTTCGCAATTATAGCTGATCGACGATGTAGGGTGAATACTTAGCAGCAGAGGTGCCAGCTTTTGATCTGCGGTTACTTGTCGACAATCCTCTAGCAGTGATTTCAATGGTGATGATGGCGTTATCGTGATTGACTGCCCATCAAATAGGTTCTCAACACCTAGTCTATCTTTGTTTCAAATGAAACTTGAACCGGACTTTTCCGAGTGTTCTCAGGAACCAACGAAATTTGCATTGTGGTGAAAGTACATGTAAGCAACATATTCATTGCTCTCTTTGCCGTGTGACATGTCCCTGTGGTCACCACTGTGGGCTCATTATCATCCACATTTTCATCTTCAGTGCCGTGTCATTATCGTTATTCTCCTCTCCATTATCTGGTTAGTACCATTTACCTAAGCGCTGTGTTCAGCACTGAATTATTTTTTCCCCGAAAATCTATAATAGTTATTCGGGGTGTATTGCAACATATACAATTTTAGCTATTCTCTACATTTAGGCTGGACGACATAGTCTCCGCGACAATAGTGCACAACAATGGGAGCAACGACGTGTTCTTTAAGAACATCAGCCAAATCCTAGATGACCTACTCAAAGATTATGATAACAGTCAACATCCGAACTACAAAGATGGTAATGTAAACGTAATTGTATCCCTTTTCTGTACATTTGAGTCTTTTTTGTGATACAATTGAAAGCATTGTAAAAATCACAGCTATTGAAAATCAAGGCTCTCTTTGTCGCAGCGTTCTCGGTTTTCATTTCAGTAAAAGTGCTCTGACTGGTTCACACTAATCGTTGTCTTTCATCGCTTCACAATAAAATAGTATGATACCACGAGCACTGAGTGATGCAATCACTTTCTCCCAAACCGAAACAGTTGTTGGTCATTGTCTATGCGTTTGAATTGCTCTCATTGAATTGAATTTTACTTTCATCCTTGGTCTTCAAGGAATGTAAACGTAAATACGTGTGTCCGTAGAGTTCTTTTTACAAACAATAACAACAATACCATTAGCGAGTGGACACATCCAACATGCTTCTAAAGCATACTTCTGCTTTATTAATGACGCTCCTCTGCCACTTTCACTTTATCCCATTAATGTCTATTGTATGAAATGACAGCGGGATAATAGCACAGTAAAAAAGCTAAGCAAAACAGCATTTGATTCTTCGTTCACTCCCATTCATGGTAACAATTTGCTCGAATGGGAAATTAATAGGGAGTGTCAAGGTAGTTTTCAGTTTCCGGTTCTATTGGTAACTTCATTCGTGAGAAATACTGTCTGCATACACGTGGGCAGAGGGGTAACAAAAGGATAAAAAAAGTTGGTCACAAAGCCACGCTACATGAATATTATCATTATTTGAAGAATGACGTAAGATCATATCTTAAAGCACCATATCAGAGTCGGGAGGGTTATGAAAAAGTTAAACCCAGCATGCTGAGGTTTTTAGCACCACTATATCAATCGCGCCAAAATTTGAGACAGGCTATAACCAAACATTATACGGTATAGATAGGTATTTGTTATATCTATAAACTGATCAGTCTCTTTTTATTAAGAGGCTCTACGACTGCATAACCATTGAAACTATTGTCCGTTGTCACGATTACAGACATTGAGCCTAAGTGCTCACTAAATGTGCGCACTGTGCAAGGTAGAAGTGCACATGATACCTGCTGCATATGCCCCAGAAAAATGTTTTGAAAAGATTTCCCCTAAACCCTCTTAAAGTTGAGCATAGGATACGACCGAAACACATTTGTTGTAACCTAATTGTAAGACTCTTTGTTGTGTGCAATAGACTTGAGAAGTAGTTTCCTGGTCTTTCTTTATGGCCTCTTAACAGTTTTTAGCGAGAACTTTAGAAATTGAGACCTGGAAAAGCCATGCCGAACCGATTTACTCGCTGGTTTTAGTTGAAATGTTGTTACAATGATGCATACAGCAACAGCAACAAAGTAAAGGAATGCAGGAAGAAACAATTTAAAGTTTGAACCAACGATCAAAAAAGTAGATTACGATTAGTGTCCCAATATTCAAAGCATCAAGTTCTCCATTATAATATGAACTCGCATTAAAGCTACCTAATTCGAGTATAATTGACTCACTTGGAGTAGGGTTTTTTGAGTTACGTAATTTGAGGTACACAAATTCAATGCATTTTCAATAGTGAAATTTAATTGGATTAAATTTAATCAAAAATGCATTGCTATAATCAGGATTAGTTGAATGTTTCACTTACATGTGACCCAAAGAATGTAGTAACTGAAATGTAGGTAGGAAACTACACGAACACTCTAAAATAAAATAAAAAACAAGAAATATATTTAATCAGTAGATCAAAATATTGTCACATTACATTGATTACCGATTGTTGTGTCATCATAATATTATAGTTTTTGATATCATTCTCAGGAATGAGCGAATAGCTGAATTCACTATTTTCAACCGCATAGCTGAAGAATGTGCTTCTACGGCGTTTTATTTAATTTTATGTAAAGAATATATAAAGTACTCGGCGAGGCTACTCCGCCGAGTCCAAAAAATTTCAACTGCTCCGTACTCGGTCGATTTGTGTTGGACTCGTTACATTCCTAGTATGAATATGTGGCATCGTGGTAATCCAGGACGCAATGTGGTTAGTACGTCGTAGAATTGTACACATTATGATTTAGTAATTCCGCTGTCATGTATTCTTATACCTTTCTATATCTATTTTAACACATTGTATTCAGACAATTCATGATACAACCCACAAACCTAGTATAAACCAACCTGTGAAGTTACTTGATTTTGATAACTAATCTGTTCAACATAATTCGTGGAATTTTCTGTTCCAATGATTCCATTCGTTTTTCTGGTTTTGGTATGAAGCTCAAAAAATTTTCCGCTGCGAATGCTGTTTGAAACGTAAATAGTCACAGTAGCGGTGTGACCATAAACAGTCGAAGTGAGCTTGAAATGAATCGACGAATATTTCTTTACATTTTTACTTAGAAATGGCAAAAGGAAGCCTTTGCGTATTTTTCGCTTCCAGCACCAGTTATATATCATATCCAATCCAAATAAAAACGGGAAAGCAAAAATTCTAAACTCCCAATGCGCGTAGTTGTATAAAGCGATTTCCAATGGAACACCCAACGCCATTTGGTTAGTTGGATGGTCGTAGG
>JAAXOA010000606.1:0-21342 GCA_036561885.1 Salina celebensis
CCTTTTCCGCGTTATACTTTTTACGCTTATACTTTTTCATAGTTATACTTTTTCCGCTTATACTTATTTATGCACAATCGGGACTAGCATGTACACTGTTTTTTTTATTAAAGAATAAGCTTATATCCAAATTAAGAAGACAACCTCCAGTTTGTCATTTGTTTGGAATCGTAAAAATTATAGATAATAGTAAAGCTTAAATTTGTTTGGTTAGGTTCAAACATAACCGAGGAGATCGACATTTTTCCTGTTCTCACAATAGCTTTGTTTTTGTTATCCAAACGACTTGCTAAAACCACGCTGTGCTGAAAGGAGACAGAATTGTACATACTAATGCCATGCCCAATGATCAGGAAAAAGTTTACTACGTATTACATTCGCTTCTTTACTTTTACTTATTAAGCCTGGATGATAACAAAAAGTTTACGACAATCAACCATGGTCAAATCTGTATAATGTCAGACTACTAACTGCGTAGTGTCTACATAGCCGAGTGAAAGTGAATACTGATAACGATGACAATAAATAAATATACGCATAAAATTAGCAAAATGAAAGTTTCCCGGAACATCGAAGAACGAAAGCATAAAACCAAATATTTCGCATTCAACTCCCCCAAGATCTATTCTGTATTTGCACAAGTTGACATTTCCTCGTTAAGCTTTTTTGCGACTCTACATCAATAAAGTAGTAACTATAATTATAAAGAGTAATATTTTCCGCTCACTATTTTGGCTGATTTTGCTTCGACTAGTCGTAATTTTCAATTCAGCTAACAATGCTTTTTATGAAATGTGAAAAGGGTATTTTTACTCCATCCTTCATGCTGGGTTTACTGTCAATGTGACTTCCTGCTGGAGCGATGCCGCTTTTCTTTTTGATGGTCTACTGAAATCGCGTCAGTTATCCAATTTACAGTCTCTTTTGAAAACGAAAAACCCTACGAGTTGTATGCACACTCATGTGTGAGTTACTTTACTATGTTGAATATCATAGCAGCCCAAAATATCTTCTTTTATTTTATATATTTTTTATGAAGAAACGTATACAGTACTTTTATTGTATCAAATTCTTCACATCTTGATGAGCCATGCCAAAATAAAAGTGATTTCTCTAGTCTCATTGTTCGCTTCAGTGGGTCGACAGGGCGTTTTATGCTTCTTTTTTTTGTGAGCTGGCTGTTAGTTTGCATCAAGAGATAGATCCACTGGTCTGTCCTGGTACCACCTTCAAATCCCCTCGTTGTAAGAAGAATTCGCATGAGTTTCACATTCATCGGGCTTGCTGCGCTATTAAACAGCTATATTATTTACAACCCTGGGAATTTTTTATGCTTAGTACATGAAATGAAATGTCCACATGCTCATAAGTCAGTGAAACATACATGCACTTTCGCATTGCGAAATGACGCAGTCAAACTCCCCTTAAAACATGACGAAAAGATTTGCTGACAACGGCATAATTTTACCGGAATTTGTGACTTCATGAATGACTGAATTATATGTTCCATATCGGGCTGTATGTAAAAAGTCTGTCAAAACAAAAAAGTAATAGTCGAACAATACAGCTTTTCACAACTTCATCCCTCAATCAACTGCTACTCCAGGGTATGTTTAATGGTAGTCCAGACGACAACTCAAATAGAAACTTTTTTATTGACTATTAACAAGTTGTAGGCTTTACTCACATTTTTTGTTTTTTACTCAACACCCTCTTTGAATCAGTCTTCCTTTGTTTCTACTGACATTTAATATTGTAGTTTTGTGTTTAGTTAGTCAAAAAATAGTTGTGTATTTGCTACAGCAACAGTGGCAACGGCAAGTAATATTTTTTTCTGCTGAAAATTCTTGACAGCAAATTTATTTCTATATAGCTTTTCATGATTATTTAGTATTACCGTTATTTTTAATTGCAAAATCACTAAAATCAGGCAAAATCATTAGCGTATCGTAGTCCAGCACTCAACTGTACTACTTGACAACGTTTCAGTTGCAGTTGGAAACTCAAAACCGTGATGTTCAAATTCAAAATTGACCTGTTAGAGAAAATGAGAGAAAAATTTGGTCTCGTTTCTATGAAAACCATATAGGCTCTCGATTTTTTTGGTGCATCCTGTTGCCTTGGGGAAAGTGAACTCGATTTTTATCAGGAATCCTATAATGGTTTAAAATTCTAATTTATCCTAGTAGAACAAAACAGTTTTTCTTCATCTCTAATTAATTAATACTTGATTCTACACGAGGCACGACCACAAGACATAAATGTGCTATCTATTCTATGCATGTCGTACTCGAAAAATATTAAGGAATGTTATTTGCTTGATGAAATTTCATAAAAATGGCACTTCAATTTGAGTTGAGACATGACCATGGCATTATATTTTCGACATCATTTTTCGTTGAAGCCAGGCTGTTGAACATATTTTGTTGTGCTCGCAGTCTCCAGGCTATACGAGAGTGATAAGGGTGGCCACCGGCGTAAGCATTCACATGAAGAGTATTAAAGGATTGACATTCCATACGACACATTGGATTATGTCCATGAATATATGGAGGGACATGAAGAGAAAGCACCATCATCAAACAGATAACTAAGTAATATGAAAAAAAAGAACATTCTGAAATAAATGTAGGAAAACGCGAAAAACTTCATCTTCTTGGATATTTGACGCTCTGCATTGTTCATGTAATAAGAACACAGTTCTATAGATTATATGAAATGCACAGTACAACATTACCATATAGTTTTATAACGTCACATCATCTACGATTTATACTACATGTGTGTGGGAAAGCGTGTGGCTACTTGGTATTTAGGGAATATTACTATCATCCCGCAGAAAGGGAGTAGCAGAGAAAAATGCGATGCTAAGTTGTTGCTACTAAACATGAGTGTTCCAAGCGAAGGACTGTTATCTGAAGGAGATGAGAGAGGTATGTGAGGGGAAAACACAAGGAAATAGAGCGAAGAGAATGAATTTATATATTTTACTGTTGTCTCTTTTTTCTCTTTTTTTATTTTCTCTCTGCTGTTTGTCTGATCTGTATTTATAGCCAAGCTAACAAGTATCGCGATCATCAAAACAATGACGTACACAAGCAAACTTTGAAATATATTATTTATTTACGACATCCCTATATAAAAGAGAATGATAGAGAAGACCGTTCCAAAAAAAAGATCTTTTCAGTTGAGATAACTATTGCCTTCAATTTCCCAATAGAAGAAAACTCGGTTCATCCTATATGCTTCTAACCACACCAATTTGGATGTTTCTCCTATGCTAATACAATAAAATCTTTATTTCGTTGCATACTATAGGTACTTTTACTCCGGAGAAAGTCTCTCAGATACATACATTTTTTATAGATATACATAAAGATGTAATGGATCGTATTTTTGGAACACCCTTCCTTTACATTTTTACACAAATTCGAATGATTCATTTTGGTTGNTTTTTTTTTTTGTCTTTTCCAAGAGAATTGGAACTGACGACAGGAAACTCCTTTTTTCTGCCCGTTTTTCTCTCGTTTACCCACGATGATTTTTATATAATAATATGTCATGATATAATCTCGTTGGAGTCAAAAAGTCGTCATAACTTTATTAGGGAAAGAACAGAGGGAAAAGGACGTGCACTGAGATACTAGCTTTTCTTCCCGAAATACTTCAAGATGTCGATGGTTAGTGATAAGCTTGTGTGTCTTTCTATATATAAAGATAATGATGTAGTTTTCTTTTATTTGCACGCATCTCTTACTATTTCATTCGCTAAGGAACTATTGAAAAAATATACTCTTTGAGAAGAACATCAGATGGAAACGGATGAAGCAGACAATATCTTTGATTATGGCGAAAGGGTTGATAATACAGTCTGCTGAAACTAATACAGGCGTCTCATGTGTGTGTTGTTCTCTCCCTTTTTTGTTCATCCATAAACTAAACTGTATTAGTTTACTATAAAATATCCCTCCTCTCATGTAAACAGGTTTCCAGCACCAAACAACGTTTTTATATCCACTTTGGAGTTTATTTATCCAACTACGACGGTACGATGCGAAGCATTTTTTTGTTAGGAACTCTTTATCATCATCATTTAATTCACTGAAAACTTCTGCTACTAAAGATCTCTCGTAAGGATGAACTTTATTTTACAGAGGCGGCCTTTACAGTAGGAAGATGGTCGTTTTCTCACTATTTTACGTGAGTGTCAAGAGTGCACTCAATTGGAACAAGTTTCCAGCTCTTAATACATACGCATGTAGTTACTCTAGCTAGTTTTGTTTCTTGGGATTAGTCAGAGTATTATTGGATTACCATGTTCTTTTTTCGAAGAAAACATCAAATGGGGAAAAAAGAAATCGAAACTTTTGAAGTCATGAGTAAAGTTTATTAAGAAAACGTGATGAGACTAAGTGGAAACATAAATATTTATAAAGTCACAGACTCTGCTTGGCTATTTGTGTCCTGTATTATTTTTTTCGAAAAAACAAAAACTGACCGTGGCTACTACTAATCCGGAATCTTTCAATGGTGTGATATAAACAAACTCAACATGAAACCAAAAAATAGCCTAAAAATGCACCAAATCCGAAAGGTTTTGAAAATTTGCCAACAAGCAAATCAGCCAAAGAACGTGCATGGCATTTCTGTGACGACGACTTCAATTCATTTTTGGTCTGTTTTTGTCCCTTTGATCTTATATTTGGACACAGTCCTTTCACTAATTGTCATTTTATGGTTTGCTGTGCGATTTGGGTTTTTAAGGACTGACAGGAATTAATTGCTACTATGTATTTGATATTTCAGTGAATATATTATTTAAGATTGGATAATGCTTAATGTTCCATGAATGTGGTCTATTTTGTTAGGTGAAAGCAGGTCTCTCCAATATCCTGATTCTTTTTCAACGCTTGGAGCCACGAGATGAGAGAACCTGTGAACCAATCTCGTAAAAACTGGAAACAAAGCAAAACGCTTCTTTCTCTTTTCACCGACATGTAAGCAGTTGCGGTAGACAAAATCCAGAGAGCATAAATTAATGATAATTTATCGTCTATCGCACATCTTTCAACAATAATTCAAGTGTTTATTCGATTTTATCGAGAGTGAAATTACACCGTGAAACCATTGAAATTGAAATTAAAGTAATTGAACCTGGTGAGAATTACACAAGTGTACCGAATCGAAACGATACTGCTTCTGGTGAAAACGTAAAAACAATTTAATTTCGGAGAGTAGCCTCGGCCCTTCATCACGACAGTGACTACTCTCGCATTTAGCAAAATAACCACAATTTACTCTTCTAAATTCCATCGCTTAAAGTAAGTTTCCCTTTAATATGGCCATGTGGGAGCTTTTGTAACCACTGCGTATTAAGACCATCTTACGCTCATTTTTCAGATATCGCAATATTTGCAATACATTAAACTTAAACTTATATTGCTTGACACTGCTCAATGAGTAAACTCCTACCCATGGTGTTCCTTGAGTTCATGCATAGATTTCATGAACCGTTTTTCTCAGTTCTCAATTTTGAATACAGGAAATGAAAACTCAGAGTTCTTTCGTCATTGCTTGTTTTCCTTGCAATGCCCCAGAATTTAAACCCACAAGAGCCAAGAACTGATATATGAACTACATTCTCAATAGGATGTAGGTGTCTTTGAGTGTGCATCTTGAAAACTTCAAAAACAAGGAGTATCTCTATGTACTTATCATCTCATTCTCCAGGAACGGAAAAGGGGTTGCACGATGAACTGGTTCATGCAGTTAAGGCGTATCAATATCACCCTATCTACTATCCAAACCACACTCTCGGTTACATCAACAAAAGCTCTTTCAAGTTCGACTAGTGATACAAAAAAGAAAGCAAATGACACACCCTTTCGTAGTGAAAAAGCTAAAAGGTATTACACCTTCTATATTCATTCTTTTTTAAATAAAAACGCACACGTAATAATAGCTGATAATCATGCCATCCTTTCACAAATTTTTCTTGTGCATCCATTCATGCATATTCTATTCTAGAACACCAGTTACATACATTTTTGACAATATATTATTATGCACATGCACAAATAAAGCCACTCTCCTTTTGTTAGAGAATGTACATAATTGCCTGAAGAGAAAAGCTTTCACTTCACCCGTTCGCTCTCGAATTATTATTACCACAAAACTGTTCCTTTTTTTTCTTTCCCAACTACCTTTAAGCCACAACATATTGAGGATTTTGTTTTGTGATGTAATGTGATAGGATGCGGAGCGCACTAACAAGACCTTAAACCCCTATCCACAAATTTTCTCCAAATATACATTTCACCGGCAGGCGATTGGATTTGGTATAGAAAGGTATGTATGCATACGATTGAAAGGGAAAATTGCATTAAAAAACTTCGTTTTTATTTCACACTCTGACTGGTGCGCGCAATAATAACATCTATGTATGTGTGTTTAGTAGTACCTTGTGAGTCCTACTAAATTTTTATTTTCACTTTTTCCTTTTTCTCTCCTCTTTTTTACCCTTTGCACTTGTTATTGCCACACTACAAACTTTTCGGTGTCTCTTTTTACTTTTTGTAGATGAATGTAAACATGTCCCCACGGTACACCTTTCGCTGTGTAGTGATACGCATGCATGAGAGAACATAAAAAAAGTAGGGGATATTTCGAGGGAACCTACTAAAAAACTAATAATTCAGATGTGGTTCGGGAAAAGGGAATGAACAAAATCCTCTTATTACACTTGACTCTTCTCTTTCCCTTCAGCACTCAACGGTCCGAAGAAAAGGTGGCAAAGTCACGGTGACAATAATGTTGATCCGAATAAGGCGGTGTTGGGTTTTGTGGTTTCCTCGTAAATATGCTCAGTAGTTTTTATATACTTGAGTCTTAAAGATTATGAGGTCGGGTTCCCTTTGCACAAACGTGATCCAACACTATCCCGGGTTCGTGATGATATGCTAAAATGAGAATGGAAAGCTTCCTTTCTTTTTAGAGCATAAAGCACGACGTACTTTCAAATGACTATATTATCGAGTATAGTATTTGAATAAAACGAGTGACAATACGTCACACACCGGAATATAAAATTCAAAGGATCGATTGTCAGAAGGTTGAAATTGTCTTGCGATTTTGGCTTGCTTGACTTGTGGTACTTAGGTTGAGATGGAAATGGTTTCTGCAAATGCGATTCACTAGAGCATGCTGGTATGCATGGCAGGTTTACCTTATTTCATTTTTTGGCTAGTAGGACATAGTTGACCATGACGTTATATGACTTATATTTTGCTAGTATTATGCCTATCTGGATTCTGGCTACTTGATTATGTCAAATTCGCAGTGACAGTCCAGCGATAATTAAACAGTTGGGTGGTGACAAGTGATAACTTACTATAATTTCAAAAAAAAACAGACCAATAGCTGTTTTTAGTTAAGTATTATTGAGGCATTGGACTTGGGTTGTTCAGCAGTAGATTGTTTAAAATATACGAATTCCAATTAATCTCACATGAAACTTTCACTGTAGCCTGACTTTCACTTGCCTCTCCACAAGTAATACATTTTCTCTCGTGTGTAGCTACGTTCATTTTCATTACAGTGAGTTTCCTATTTTTGCAATGATAGGCTACCCGTATGTAAAAAAAATCTTTCTTGTAATTATGCTGAATATTTTCTCTTTTCTGGGGTTTTCCCAACAGCATTGGTTGGAACCTACTTACCTAGTTGCGTGTTGACAACGGAATCATACGAATAGTACAGAAAACCCACTATAAATTAAATGGGCTTGTTACCTACATGATTTACTTAAGCGAAAAAGTATTTGAACAATGCTTACTGATCAGTTTGACAGTAATGAACGCATATATGAGAATCTTCAGCCTGTACGACCATTACCATTGTAATGTTTCATAGATTGCTTTGAATGTGGAGTAATACCCGCATGTAAAAAAAATCTTTCCTGTAATTATGCTGAATATTTTCTCTTTTCTGGGGTTTTCCCAACAGCATTGGTTGGAACCTACTTACCTAGTTGCGTGTTGACAACGAAATTATATGAATAGTACAGAAAATCCACTATAAATTAAATGGGTTTGTTATACCTACATGATTTACTTAAGCGAAAAAGTATTTGAACAATGCTTACTGATCAGTTTGACAGTAATGAACGCATATATGAGAATCTTCAGCCTGTACGACCATTACCAACATTGTAATGTTTCATAGATTGCTTTGAATGTGGAGTAATTCGTTGACTCATGCACGTCCCAATTTAATTTGTGTTGTCAACTCTTCCAAAATGCATTTGTTTCGTGCTTCCTCTCGAGCGTGTTAGAAAAATAGGTAAAAGTTAAAGTTATACATACATTATAACGTGTGTGAATGAGTTGTGCACTACTACACGTAGTAAGTTGCACATCTTTCACTGCAACGTTTTACCATTTACGATACTGGCTGACAACTTGACAACTTCCAACCCTGTTGATTTTTCTTAATCGTCAAAGTTTCACACGTAAAAGTCATTGGAATAAGAAAACTTTCTGAATTTATCTACCGATCCGTGTATGTCTCTCCGGAAAAACATATTTGCTCAATAAAAATGATTTCCTACAAATTACAAAATCCTATTGAGCGTGTAATATATTCTGAAGCCATGTCTCCCTGGCTTACTTCACCAATGTTTGCACACAAGAACAACAACGCACCTATAAAAATACAGAGCAATAAAATATTAGAATGTAAAGGTAGATTTAGAAGTCCCCAGGGGGAGGTAACAGAATGGATCGAATGTCATGAAGATGGCACACATCCTACCGTGGAACATACTCACTTTCTCATTCGGAATAGATTCATAGAAGTGGACAGGCGTGGTGGGCTGATTCATGGAGCCCAAACTGAAAATTGATGTTACAAGTTCATTATTATGTAGAAAGTCGCATGTTTTGTTTCCTCTCTGTTATTACATGCGGGTACAATTTATCCGAAAAAAATGTCGGATTAAATATTTTTACCAGTGTTTTTTCGTCGACTTTCCTTTATGTTCGCATTCCAGCAGTAAACAACTCAAATAGAGAACGAAACACTATAAAACAAGAGTTGAAGCATACAACCCGGTGAAAGTATATGTAATTTTGAATGTATGTATAATTATGGTAACAGTTGTTGGTTGGGAGAGACAAGTGAATACGTCGGAAGCAAAAGGGAACGCTAACCGCTTAGGATGCGTGTTTTTGGGTGGTTGCAGAAAGTTGTCATGTGGCTTTGGCGAAGCTAAAGTAATACATTTTTTTCTTTGATCATCATAGCAAACCGTACGGCTTTATTGTGTCAACTTCAATTCCTGTGTTCCAGTATCATCCCAGTGTTTCAGAAAAATTGTATCTGACTGCAATATTTTGTACTAGGCCGACAAAAAACTGAGTGAAAATGAAAAAATGGTTATCTTTCTATTTTTTGTTCTATTCCCTAAGCGGAAACCGCCAGCCTCTGCTAGATAGCCCTATCCTTTTTAATTTGCATATGGTTAATTTTTTTCTTCACCACAGCCTAACGCTTCACACGGCTAGAGACTCATTTTGCTTTCACAATGCTACATTACACAAAAGGGAAACTGCTCAATGACTCAATGCTAATGAATGATAATCATGATAGATAGAATCTAGTAGGAAAAATGTGGCTTTTGAGACAAGAAAATGGCTCTTCACAATGAGTAATGTCTTATGCATGGCTACCTTTATAAAGCCATTTGGACAATGAAAAAAGAAAGCTTTAATATGCTATTTAAAATGTGGCTTTGGGAGAAACACTCTGTTCTGAATCAAAAAGGGAAACTGCTAGATAAGCTTTATTATAATTTTTTCCCTCTCCTCCCTTCTAGAAAGCTACCATACCTTCATCATTTATCGTCCCACGGATTGCACTTAAATTAATGTGTACATATTGTGCAATAACTTTTGGATCTTGTGAGTCTCACATAAAAACCTGTTCCCAAAATGGTATCTTTTTAAATGTTGTATTTTCTCCTTAGGTCGTTTACCTTTTTTGATTTTCCATCGAGAAACAACCATTCCCATATATTCTTCACTAGTTTGACGATTACTTCGGAGTACGCATTTTGGGGGTACACATCTCGTCTCTTTTTTCTAGTAGGTTAAAACAAGGGAAAGGGGATCCATTAGACTCCCTGAGCAAAAAAAAACCTTTTGAACAGTAAGAAGAACTGACTACGGGAATCATGTAATTCAACGTAATGTATGGTGTAATGTATCGCCCGTCTGGAAACGGTAAGTGCCTCACTTACCACGATTACGGAACTCCTGGAATTGTCCTCCATCACGAACCTGTGCTTCTGGTACACAAGAGAAAGCAAAGTGGAATAGTTTGTGTACGAGAGAGAGAGAACAACCGAAAGAGGAACTTGAGGGAAAATGTCACATTGGTTTGATAATTAAAACTATAAATCTCGAAAAGACGAAAAGTTGGTTTTAACTTTGGCGTACTCTTGAAAATTGAAAGAGTCTTCTAATAGCTGCGTTTTCCTCCTGAACAGCATGTAAAACGAAATATATTTGTGATTGTGGGTAAACCCTTTTTTAGATATCTATCCCTCGACTAGTTTTTCAATTTTTTATTATTGCACAAATGCAAATCTTGCATCTTTTTCGACTGCCATGCTCAGCGAGTTTGGTTCATTTTGGAGTTTGGGTGTTCCAGAGGTGCCAACGAGATTAGGGATAGTGGAAGAATTAAGACCACAAGGAGGCCTGTTCGTTTAAAAGAGAAAAAAGCTGGCATTTTCTGTGCATAGCAGACGGGTTGACTTTCTCCGTAAAGTGTCTCTCTAGTTTGTCCGTCTTCTTCTGGAGTCGACTTTATTACATGTTTTTTTGCAGTTGCTACCACTTCCACCGCACCGCATTCCCGCGGAACAAACATAATTTGTAGCTTCCTCCAGCTACATTCCAAAAAGTCCATCTAGTCTGCTCACGTTATGTCGCGATGCTCCTTCTTGATTAATAAGTACATAATATCCAAAACTGTCATGCATACTTAACAGACATTACAAAGTGAAGTTCAGAGACATGACAAAGCGAACTTATCATCACTTTGACCAACTAGTTTGTCTAGAAACGAATCATAGGTCCTTTTACTTTGAGTATTTCTGTTACTACTCTGTCCAGGATAATTTCTATGTCGGAATATTTATTTTAGAATCTCTTATAATTTGACAATCGCCTAGTAAAAAGACTTTCAGTCAGTTGTGAAGTAGCTGTTGAAATTTGCAGTGTTTGGCTTTGAGTATTCTTGGAGTTGTGTAATATGATTAGGTGGCTTACCAAAACTAGAAAGGAAGTGAAAGCCCCCTCTTCCAGGCTACAGATTGTCTTAAATTGAACTTTAGACTTCGGAAAAGCTTCATTCTTCCAAGATTTTATTCAGCTACATTCATTCTCATAGAAAAGTCTTCATATCAAAAGAGAATGGCACAAGCTTTCTATTTTGGTTAAAGACTTTCTCCTTGCTGGAGAACATTTCATTTGTTTAAAAAAATGTTCTAACATAATTATCCCTTTGAAAATTTGAAAGCGCTGTTACAAAATTCAAGGTTACGTGTTATAAAAAACAGAAAATGTTTCTCCTTCTTGGTATACATATGTACGTGGGCTCAAATCAACAAACTCGTTTTATATCCTGTCTCTTACACTCCTCTGCCGTTCTTCAAAGCAAGAAAAGGGTTTAGTACGATTTTTCTGTTGTTTAAACAAATATTCATAAATCTACACAATCTGAAGCGTACTTAAAATAAAACTGTTTCATGCCTGCCGTGCGAAGCCAATCTGGTTTCATCTATAATGAGCATCCGGAAAGAAAATACCTTGTTATAAATAATGCATAATAGAAGACACTAATATCTCATATGTATTATTTTCCCCGCATTTCCTTCCGTCCCGCAAAATACCTTTGAACACATAGTTTTTCAAATCCTCTTTATAAAAATACCCATGCATGCCATGCCGAGTTACGGTCTGAAGTTTCCTTTGAGAGTGGAGGGTCCTCTGATTTTCTCACAGCCATTATTACCATTGTTCTTACCATACTAAAGCCATGAAGACTTTCTCGAGAGAAAAAAAGGAAATTTTGGCTCCCCCATTCTTGTTCACTATGCCCATGGGGAAAACAAATCCAAAGGGAATTGTAACGTAAAGGGAAAGTGAGAAAGAAAAAGCTGAAAAAGGAGTCGACTGAAGATATACGTACAGATAGATTCATGAATACTACGCGATTCTTCTTTGCACGTTTCGAAATGCAGGCTGTATACATTTGACATGCCAAGAAGGTATATTTACACGAAAATGAAAAAGCAGAACAAGCAAATCAAGACTAGAATACTTAAATGAGTCTCACATTTTACAGACAGATACAATTAGTCGCATCATATTTCTCATTTCTGTTTTTTGGAACTCATTCTAATCTCCGTAACTTTTGAGCGTTCCTCCACACAACAACGCGTCTTTAGGTTGAGCTCATTAGGAATATTAGTTTCAGACGATAACAGGAGAATGAATATTGTTTACATTTAACGGATCCGAAACAGCGTATTTGAAACTAAAAACGGCAGAAATCCTTTGAATATACATGACTGTACCTGGAATTCAAGAACCTATGACTTAAAACACTACGAAAACATGAATTTCTAAAAAAAATCAGATCATTATTTTGTACAGGTCTTCATTCTTTTCTTCAAAGTCATATTTTTTTATCTTTACGCTTTTGTTTTCTCCTCTTCCACGAATATCAAATAATGTTCTGCGTGCTTGTTTAGTGCATGAGTTACCAGAAAACATTTTTTAATCTTTTTCGTTCTAGTTTCTTTTGGAATCACCGCTATATCATTGTTTTCGGTGCATTTATATCTATTTGCGCTTATGCCTACTTTCTCCCATGCGAATGCTTTTGTTTCATAACGCATCCATTTTCGTAGTTTTGTGTTTATTGCGGTTCTAGAAAAAAACAAGATTTCAGCGAGCCTGTCTAGTCTCTGTGCTTCTTTTTTCTTGGTTTTATTGGTGTTAAAATGTTTCACATGAGGTATTGCAAACTGGAGAAAGAAGCGAAAATGGAAATCTTTTTCCACCATAATTTTGAAGCTCTTAAGGTTCCGACGGATAGTTAAGGAGAAGAAACAACGTGAAATCGAGAACACTACACCAGAATTATTTTTCTCTCTCTGTTCCAATGTGTCTTTTTTGTACGCAACTCAACCCAACAGCAGTACTAGTGGAAAACTGAAGCTGACTCAAGTAAAATTTACAAATTCCTGTCAGTCGTGCCAAGAGTTACGACTTTCATGTCTCCGATTCTCCTCTTACGACGAAGACAACAAGGACCGTGTACATCTATAACAAATGGAGTGCATCAGAATAATATAGATTTGTGTTTGTAAGTATTTCAACTACAAAAGACCACAAGGTTCAAGTGGGATTTTACGAAATGTGCAGAATTCTTGTGGCTCCGCGTCTACATTATAAAAAAACCAAGTATATTATTGTGAAGTTCGTAAATGAGACGCTTTTCGCCTCGCACTCATTCTCCATTACATTTATAGAATTTTAGCCTTAACAGCCACAAACTGTGGACACACTTAGTACTTTTTTTTCCAGTACAGATGGTAGAGATATAAGGATATAGCTAACCCCTATCTCATTCCAGTGAGCAACGTGCTTGCTTTTTACGACCACACGCATTCAAATTTGTCAGTTGGTGATTTTTAAGTGACATTTTCATTCCGAAGCATGATATAATGTCCATCTAAGAATCCGTTAAACAACTTTATGGCCTCAAAGTAGGCAAAAATTCACAAATAAATCGACAAACAGCCGCAAATTCGATGCGTGAGGTCCAAAGAAATGAACTTTGCTCACAGAAATGAAATAGGGGTTAGCTATATCCTTATATCTCTACCATTGTAGTCACACAACAACTTAATAGTCAAACTCACCATATTGAGCCATACCAGCTTCAATGTCGTGCTCTTTTAACTACTTGAATTATAAATACTTTCTCTTTTTTCTCTTCCCTTGCTGGGAGCAACTTTCATCTAATAATGAGAAATAAAAATTTCATTCAATGATACTATTATAAGCTATAAGTGATAATGAAATTGTTAATGTACTCTTCGAAGATACATTTTTTAGCTTATTCTGTAGAAAACATATATTTATGACATTCTAGAATTCACTGTAGTGCAAAGTAATAACTTGTGTTTACCAGGATTTCTACGCGGTATCGTAATACCCTCTGGATGAGAGGGTTGCCTGGTGATTTTCTCTCGAGAAAAGCTGAAGTTACGAGAAATATATTGTATGTCTTTCAGTACTGAAAATAAATAGATACAAGAAAACATCAAGTTTAAGTCGAATTCAGCCTGTTTCAGAGTAACATCAGTTGGTTTCATTACTTTTTTTTCTGCTAATTTGCTAAAGTAGAGGGTTACGAAAAAAAAGGGAGACAGTGAAAAGGATGACTGTATTGTACGGAAGCAGCATAAACAAACGGAAAAAAGGCTGACTATTGTGAACATTTAGAAAGACAGGGGAGTGGATGTATAAAGGAGAAAAAGGGTCTGCAATTGGTCTCCGTCAGTTTATTCAATTAACGTAAAAAGTAGCATGATCCCCACGAAAAAAAAACCGATCGAGAACACACATTTGTAATACATTTTCCACCGTGTGTGTATCTGTCGGCTCTTTGGGCATTGATAATATGCGGACAATCCAAATAAGGAGTGAGTATATGAATGGATGAGCATTGTCAGAGGAGTTCGTTTTTGTCCATTTAAGTCAGAAACAATCTGGAAAATAAACCAGATGAAAAAAGGGCAATTTCTTACTTGTAATTGACAGAGAATTTCACTTGTTTTCTGCAAAGTACGCGTATTCCTTTTGCGTGTATGTTTCTCCTAATTTTAGATCCGTTTCGTTTCATTAGTCAGCAGAAACTCCTGCAGAGATAACAAATATGTCGTGTCTACTCCCAGTCAAACCAAAACTACTCCACTTGTCTGCTACAGAGTACACCTAAAGACGGTGCTGGCACACCATATGTAGATTGACTTTGTACAGTTGTACGGCTCTAGTTTACTTACTCCACATAAGCTCCATGGAACTTTGGAGGTAATAAAATACACTTTTGAACCTTTTCTCGATGCTGATTATCCTACTCCATGATTGAACATAATATGATGACAAGAAGAGACAACTCCAAAATAAAAATGTTTTTCGAGCAGTTCTAGTTAGGCCTAAGTGGCTTTCTTATTTCCATCTTATTTCCCCTTACTAGAAAATATTAAATTTTCTCTGGAAGAATTGGAATCAGAGTAAAAACAAAGAACCCCAATTACACTCGATAGAGAGTTTTTCTTGTTGAGAGAGTATTATGTCTACTGTATGAAATCTTGGAGACTGTACTGAGGGATTGTGGGTGGGTTGCGTTTCCATCTCGAAGGGATTATACTGTCTCCATAACTAATCATTGTCGGTTTCTCTTGGAAGAGAAAAATGTTCCTCTGGGTCTCTCCATGATTGTCTAGGTGCTTCGAAAGCGGTTAAAAGTAAGTAGCTATTCACCACAAGGCATTAAGCTCTTGGTTTCTCATTTTTGGGCATTACTTTGGCTAAAACTGGGGATATTTTTTCCTGGGAAAAACAAAAAGTCATGGAAATGCTGGCACTTCAGATAGGGCAACTAATAGACATGTAATAATACTAAAGGGCACCTTCAAGACCTTGGAACATATATTATATCTAAAACAAAATGAGAAAGTCAATTCAAGGTATAAAGTGAGATTCAAATGATATATTGCAGGGCATTATTATGGGGTGGGAAGAACCCGACAGAAACTTCTCTTGTTGAGCCAAACACGGAAACCTTATCTGCATTATAACACGTAGAATGTTATGCAATAGGATGCCTCTTTGAACTAAAGCTTGATCTTAAAAACTTAATTATGAAATCTATTGAATGTTAATTATCCGAAAGATCGCTTCAACTTCAAACTTTTATTGGCATTTCCAAGATTTACGTTTTTAACGAGATACAAAGCAACACCATTCATGTATAAATATCACGGCTGTGTTTGTCTTAACGCAAGCGAGTTTACAATTTTTAAGGAGCGGTGCTGAAGGTACAATACCTATTCCAATTCAATGGAAAAAGTGAGAAAATGTGTCGTTTTATAGGTTTTCGTGGTATATAAGATACGTAGCTAGTAATAATTTTACTAGTCTCATAAATACATCTTGAACAGATATTCACGTCATCCGCATAATGACGGACTTTGGTATTTTGGTTGTTTGCAATTTAATGAATTATCTGTTGAGGCCGTTCAGAAACTTGCGTAAGTACCAAATCTGGTATTCTAAATACATAACGTTAACGTTCCCTATCTAATCCAAAGTAAAGATGCAAACCCGTGCTTAGCGTATTGACACAAACTTGATGCGCCAAGGAAGAGGATTAGAAAAGATATCTAACAGTTTTCTTCTCTTAATGCATTAAAAGCACAAACTAAGCTCCCTGAAGATCACGCATCAGACAAGAGCATCTTCCAATGTGGGAACCATACGGTCAATGCTTACGTTTTTCCATTATATTCTTAAAGACCTCCTTTACAAAGCAAAGCACGATCGTTTGAATAAAAAAGTATTTTTCTTCCCTTTTCACTATTCTCAGATGANATTCTTAAAGACCTCCTTTACAAAGCAAAGCACGATCGTTTGAATAAAAAAGTATTTTTCTTCCCTTTTCACTATTCTCAGATGAAATACATATTATCTTACTTTTTTCGAAAGGCAAAAGCTGTCGAGGAATTTATTTTTCTTGCTGCTTTCAGACCAAGAAAAAAATCTCTAAATGGGAATATTGTGTTGTCACGACTTTCACTTACGTCTGTGTATCTCTGCTGATATTATGAATAAGCCGTCGTTTTCACTCTCGTCAACTTTTAACACAACAAAGTCATGTTTAAGCTGGAATAAAAATACACACAAAAGCATAAGGAAGGAAACCAAAAGAGAGGAAACCAGTTGACAGAGAGGAAGGAAGGAGACATACACAGTCAAACAGGCTCCTTCTATTTTACCATCCGTACCCACCATTTTTTCGCTTTTTTTATTTCATTTTAAGGATCCAGTCAAAGCCATTTATATAAATACATCTGGAAGAAATAAAGAAAAAATACCTACAGTACTAAAGCTAACCGACTTGACTAACGTGTGGTTTGTTTATATCCTCATATAAAATAAAAAATACACCTTAACAAAAGTATGGTTAAATGGCTAGGACCTAGCCTATATGGACCATATTAGCTAACATTCTCTTTAACTACAAAGAGAAAGTTGGGCACGTAACAAGTAGAAAGAGTCTTATCCTCTCAGCTCCAATAAGTCCCACTCATATGCTCATCATCTCAAATGGTATTAAGGGAGGGTTCACACTAAGAAAAATAAAGAACATAAAAAGCAACCAGCCCAAAACCTTTATTATTCCATTATGCTTTGTAGTTGCCGTCGTCAGTCATCATTGTAATGGCAATAATAATACCATCTACAGAGGACCTCGTGTGATGATACAAGTAAATAATAATGCTACTAAGAAAAAAACAAGAGGAGACTCCCTTTGTTCCATTTTTCTTTTTCTCTCAACGACAATGAATCTGCTTTTCTTGTGATTACATTGTGAATGATGACAAGTAGGAAGATACAATGCACATGAAGGCAAGATGTTGGGAGGGGGATTTACTAGTATAAAATGCAGATAGTTTGTTTCGCAAGGCACTGATGAGATTATTTTGGTAATGTGCACATGACTTATAATACACCAATTGTGGCAGCCTTTTGGAAATGTCTTTTTTTTACAAGGTGCCCTTCTTATTTGCTGTTGCATTACGTTGCACTTTTTATGTCTCGCTGGTAAAAAGAGACACTCGCGAAGTCTCCTTGTTTCCTTGTCTGACTCCGTCTCACTTGGTTTTTTATGCCTTTCCCTTCATGTGTCAGAGATTCGTTGTGTGCAAAATGCAACGGGTATTTTGTCCCAAACCCGACATAGGTACCGTGTGTACTCATATCAAAACAGGGATCATAGAAGGACTAGGTGTCGAATAGCATGGAGGTATAAAGAGAAAACATCAAATCTATCTTAACCCTTCCCATAATAGCATTTGTATTTCGTTTCATTTCAGTGAATGAATTGACTTTCTATTTTTCTTGGAAAGTGGCAGGAAGGGAGTTTAGCGCAAACAAACCATCGCCCAATGGGAGTGGAAAGGAGCTTAACATAACGGAACAACATATTATGTACATAAGGTGAACAAAAAGTTATATGCCAAAATCGTGTCGTATTGTCTTCGATATGTACCAGTGTAAAAAGTCATGTAGTCATGTCTCTGTAAAGTTAGACACTGCTACATATACTTCACTTTTTTTCTGTCATGGATGGAAAGTGAAACGAAACAGGAACCGATCTTTTCACGATGAAACGAACAAATGCCAGAATATTATCTGCTTCTCTTCCGTTCGTGTTTCCTCTTGACAAGACTGGGCGAAAACCAGTGCAACTATGGTACACAAAATGACATGACACATTTCACTATGTACATTTGATACTTCTGGGTTGTTTCGACGAGAGACTGAATTACAAACTAAAACTCTTATGATCTTGCACATTGTCATCCTGATCTAATGCGATTATACTTTTTTTCCCTCAACGACCGATTGAAAATTGCCATTTTCGTTTTAGAGTTACAGATTTACAGCCCTCAATTCTTGAATCAACCTGGTCGAGGTTTTAGAAATTTAAGATCTCACCATTCTATCAGAGTGAGATTTGTGTTATTGCCATGTTTTTTCTTCAGCAGAGGGTCTACTATTTCTGATTGTAGTTTTTGGTCCTACCAGGCTTAATGGTTTTCAACACAAGTTCTGTGGTAGGAAATGTTTTTTTCTTTCGAATTGGTTTTCTTTATAACATTTCCCACCGCATGATTCGTCTTTTCAAGCACGGTTCATGATTTTCCGCTGTTCACTTTTGCAATGAGTTTTAGCGCCTGTTTAGAAAAGAAAGTGTACCTGCCAGAGCTACTCGTGTGGTGTTACTATTTCAGAGCTTAGGCACTTGCGAAAGACAACGAGATATCCCAGGTGAAACAAAATGAAAGCAAGAATAGATGGGAAAAGCAAATAGAAAATATTGTTTTGGATCAGAAATTTGTTCTGGTGGTAAAGATGTAACTGTTTTGCAGGTGAAAGTTCCCTCGTCATTTGCTTGCTTCAAAATATGCGGGCCAGGCTGAGGAAATATTGCTTAGGCTGTATAGACTCAAGACTCAATGCATGAATAGTTTTAAGTAAGAAACAGGACAAGGTTGAAAATTAGAAAATTGTTTTTTTAAAAATGCGAACCGGACGAATATTTCTTTCGTAATTTGTCCAGAAGCCGCGCATTTTCATTCATGCGTACCTAATACATAATAGATAATCAGTTGAGCTGAATAAATATAGGCGAATTGATCTAGTTTCCTCTTATCTTCTTTTCTGCGAAAAACATATTCTGAAATGCTGTGATCCACGTGTCTTATCACCAATATGGAAACTGAGAATTTAATTTACATTGTATTCACATGAGAAATTCCTCGCTTCTAAAACCAGATTGCTCAAAAGGCCGAATTGTTTCTATGTTAGAGAACACATCAGTAAAATAATTTTTTTGGTTATCGGAAAAGTATTTCAATTTACATTTCTTCCACATGGGTTCATCTTTTCAACATTACATATGAATTGTAACTAATGTGTTTTTCTTCACTTTTCTGCTTTTCCTTGTATGAATTTGGGAAGTTTGGAAAAAAACATTTCATCTTGTATCTCATATTTTATTTATAAAACAATGAGGTAACAACCATGTTCTTGCAAGTGGAAGAAAAACAAACTTTCTCATTACATTCTTTTTAAAAAAAGTTGTAGTTGGCACATGCAAACTTATTGAACCAAATTCACTATTACCTGAATCTAAAAAAAACTTTAAATGGTCCCAGTGTCCTTGAACTTTCAGGTGAAACTAAATGCTACAAGTTTGCATCATTTTTGTGTGTGGATTAAATGCATTACAGTACCTGAAACTTTACTTCCAGTTTGTGGTTGAATAGAATTTCGCATTTTGCCATTTTTATTTCATTTTTTTGGACTTGAGACTTGAACAAAGTACGCCTAACGAATACAAGCCAAACACCATCACCCACATGCAAAGATGGTTAAATGTCTTGTACAGTTGAGGTCAAAGAATCCGAATATTAGAAAACTTCAATATTTAATCTTTGAGAAATTGCAGATGTTGATGCCATATTTGCATTTTATCCGGGGAAAGCGAGTGAAAGTACGGTGGGATTTTAAAAAGGAGTCGCAATATTTACCTATAATCTGAAAGCACATGAAATGAATGCTGTGTATGAAACTTGAAAAAGTTTCCAGACTCCAATTTCCAATGTATATGAATTCATGTGTTTTCTGGGAATATTCATCCATGCGAAACTGAATTTGGGAGAGATAAATCCGCACTATTTTCCTTTTGTTCTGATTACCCAAAGTATTCTCAACAGATTTTGTAACCCTTCTGTTAAATAACTTATAATTTACTTCCTAACTTTATTACACCAGACAACCAACGGTGTTGATGCACACAGGTCCAGTTAGGCTCTACACTAGTGCTTTAATTTTATGAGAAAATATGTGCAAGCAGTACAGGAAAAGTATTCATGTCTTTTGGCACTCCAACTTGAGTTTGTTGGGACAAGGAGGAAGCAAAATATTATCATTGTAACTACAAGATTCATTTTGCTCTTCTTTTTCTCTTACAGGATTTTTTTTCTCTCCCCCGATTCGGTCGTCTCTAATTTTCTTTACCCTAGCCAAAATGCTCACGTTTGCCAAGACAAAAGCATATCAACTTTTAGGAAGGGAATGCCGAAACTGTGTCGTGCTCCTGTTACTAACTAGTTGTAACAGCCCATCACTTTTCTTAATTAAACTCCTTCACCCGAAGCATAAAAACAAAAGGGTACAGAAAATCTTCCAAAAATATCTGGTTACAAAACTAACGCCATGTCTTCAAGTGGGCTTAGCGAAGGCCAAATAAGATAGCCTAAATAATTTTCGTCTGGGACTTGTGGGCTTCTACTCTCCTCTTGGAAAAGTACCATTCATGTTCCTCTAAACACTACTAAAAGTATTAACAATGAGTAAATTTTCTCTACTTAATCAGCACCATTTCCAGCTCTTTTACATGTCCATTTTT
>JAAXOA010000607.1:0-21325 GCA_036561885.1 Salina celebensis
ATTCCCGTAAGCTCTGACCAATGCCAAGATTATACAAAAGCAAATATGATAAAGATATAAAAGCTCTGTTAACCTTCCTATTTCCGATAGTACGGCTTCATATATGTTAGGTTGTGGATTGACCGACAATACGTGGCGAATAACTACAAGTCCCGGTCCATCACATTCATTAGGAACAGATTCCATTTATTACATGGAACTAATTACTGTTAGTAGTTAACAAATGTTTGGACGGTGCATTGGAACAGTGTTCCACAATGCAGACTGTTGCATTGCGTGGTGAAAGTGGTGCGTAAAGAGAGAAAACGTCGCGTGGGGAGCATTGTTTTGTTTTCTAAAATATGAAACCCTGCGTCACTGCAATTTTATTTATAAGAAAATAGAAGGAAATTGAAATTGAAATTGAAAATTGAAACATCAAAAGTACATATTTTGCATAATCACTCAAACACAATTTTCCATGACTTGGAGCTCTGCAATAGAACCGTAGTCGCGCGTATTTATTGGATTCATCTCGATGGTTTCGGTAGAAACCTCATTTGTTTGCAGGTCCATGCAAAATGGGTGGGCTTGTACGGAGGAAATTTCTTCACGAGTATCACCGACTAAATCTCTTGTAGGTGATTGAATGAAAAAATATCTGCTCCAGCGGGCACAGGTAATCCTCGGACGGAACCTGAAGATTATGACAGCGATTGTAACAACTGAAAGTAAGGCAATGATTCCAAGGGTGCTACAAAGTCCATAACCTATTGAAAACACATTAAAATCTATAAGTAAGGCTGTAAAAAAGAATGTAACGAGCTGTCTGGGTGCGGTTTTGATCTAACCAGCAAAATCAATCGGCTCTTCCGGTGCTGATGTTGTTGCTGGTGATTCTGTTGAAGAAGAGCGGCCCGTGGTGGGAACTGGGGTTGAGCCTGGGCACAGAGACCTAAATGCCGGTGACAGATTGTAGATCTACAAATGAATAAATCTCAATATATATATCGACCGAACAGATTTTTTTTATATTTTTTCCCCACATACCTGAAAAAAGTTTTCAGAAGATTCCCAGTTGTGAGGAATGCAGCTGCCCGGATCATCTTCACTATACAAAATCCATACGCAGTCACTTTCCAAACAGCCATAAAAGTTAAAAAACTCAAAACATTCCATTGTTTCCGAACAAAAGAAAACGAAAAAGTATTTATTTTCTCGAGTTTTTTCTTTTGATGCTCAAGCAAAGATGAACCAGCCAAAAGCAGCTGCATATGAAAATGATTCATAACAAAACTTGGTTTTGCATGATTTTGTTCGAAGCATTCCAGTCTCAGCTCGTTCTCGTATCGAGAGCTGCTTTGATGGAGAAAAAAACATGTGACATGTGATATTTTTTTCGTAAAGCAATCCTGACCTAGCTCCCTCATCTCTGCTTGCATGCGTAAGTTTGAATGGGAATAAGATCAATGCTTGGATACATGACGATCTGTCATTTTCTTTTCTTTTATGCTTGTAACTTGCAACAATCCAATCATAAATCGTTTACCAGCCTATTGTTGGTGTAATTACATTACATAACGGTTTTTTCGAAGATAAAATTAAAATAGTAAATATGATATGTGGTAAAATATTACAATGAAGTCTTCAAAAATGTGCTATTTGTTAGCTTATTTACAAAACATTACAGTTTTTACGAAGACAAAAATTGAAATTGTATTTTTATCTATGCATATTTATGTGTCAAGGATTAGAACATTCATCAATTTAAAAACAGTTGCTTTGATGTATGTATGTGTTCTAGTAACGGTAAACTTTTGGATTTAAGAATCTTAACTACACAATAATATTCATAATAATAATGATCAACAAAATATTAAAACATTAATCAATTTGAGAATTGGGTTTGGATTAAGAATATCCAACCTTTACAATAGTCTTCATAAATTCAGTCGTACTTGTAAATAATAAGAATATAAGCATGAACACATGGGTTTTATACAGAAAAATGCTTACCAAATTACAGTCAAGGTTTGCAGGAAGTGTCTCAAGAATGCGCTTATCTGGAATTGGTTGTGGGGATGTTGGAACGCTTCCAGTTTCAGTTGTCGCACTAGTTGTTATTGGGATGAGAGTAACCGTTGTCTTGGAGATAGGAGTGACCGTTTTAGTGGAGATTGGAGTAACTGTTGTCGTGGAGAGGGGAGTAACCGTAGTTTTAGAGACGGGAGTAACCGTAGTTGTGGAGATGGGAGTAACCGTAGTTGTGTAGATGGGAGTAACCGTAGTTGTGGCGATGGGAGTAACCGTTGTCGTGGAGATCCGTGGAGAACCGTGTCGGGTAGTCCGAACACTTCCAATGCTAGTAGTTGGGCGCTTGGAAGTCGTCGTTGTCCTGCACACTGGGATTCCTCTAACCGCTGTCGTGAAGGTGGGAGTTAGAACACTTCCAAAAGTAGTAACTGCAGGGTTTAGTTTGGGTTTTTTTCTTCAATTTCAGGAGCTTTGAATTCAAAGGTCCTGTGAGGCACCACTTCATACTGCACTGGGAAAGTAGTTGCAGTGGGAGCCGGTGAAATTGGCAATGTAAATGTAGGAGCCATTGTTGCTTTTTTAGTGGGTCGTTGTAACGGTCTCCGTGTCGTAAGGAGGAACTTGTAGCGTTCCTCGGCATTCTTACACCTTGGGATGTGGTCAATGACAACTTTCACATTTAAAAACTTGTCGGAATCCTCTGTGCAAAAGAAGGATTCCGTTAAAACCCATTCGCAACCTTTTCTTGACAGACAAGTCACACAATCCCGATTATTATAACAGCCAGTACCCGCTGTTGTTGCAGTAATCACTGCAATAATCGTGATTAATACGATTTCCATCGTGAAAGTTAGGGTAGGGAAAAAACGTGTAAAATTCAAGATCTTGACTAGTGACAAGATGGCACAGAAGATAGAGAAAGAAGAATAAGACACGAATCATTTCATGAGTCAATAAAAAAACAAATCGAGTAGAAGGGAAGAGAAAAGGCCATCTATCAAACCATCCATTAATTACTTCGGAATGATTCTAAACCTCCTTGCACCCACCAAGAACGGACCACCTTTTTTTGTAGCCATACGGACAAGAAAGTCATATACTCTGCAGACTGTACTCTTAGTTGGAAAATGGTAGGGAGGAATATCACGTAAGTTGTGCAGAATAGGAATCAAACATGGGTATCAATATCAGACGTGGGTTACAGTATGTATGCAAGAATAAAAACAAAGCATTATGCACTCACGAGTTCTACCACTCATGTTCCTTGCATGCTTCTTTCCTTAGCATTAGAGCAGGGTGTTGTTCGTGATGCATTGTCCGTTACGAGGGCTGCTAAAGCAAGAGATGCTCTACAATGCTAACAAAGGACACTTTAATGCTCAAGTGGTACAATATTCAAGGGATGTATGTATTCATGCGTGAGAAAAAAGGCAACATTTTATGCTCCCAATGGCGGTTATGTTTTTCAGCCTTTCTAATTTTGGTGCGTGAATGTGAATGTGCGTGAATGTGAATGTGAATGTGCGTGCCCTACTTTATGTATTGTATGTTTTGAATCCGATTGTGACTCTGTTTGCACAGAATGTTAAAAAACAGGTTAAACTAAAACATCCGGTTCTTCTCTTAAAGAAAGTCCAAAGGGCTCAAAGCGTAGCAGTGTTATCTGACTTTGAACAGTTTACACTGTATTATAGTGACATTTTAAAAACAAATATACCTAAAAGATTAATTAGATCACGCTTATTGAGATCATTAAAGAGATTATTAGTGAATAAGTTTGAGTTAAGTTTATAAGTTGCAAGTTTATTAATAAAATATGGCGGCGAGACCTCGTATTAGTACCACCGCTCGTTGTGGCGTGTGTCCATTTCAGTGTAATTCAATTGTAGAACTGGACGTTCATATAGAAAGGATGCATAAATGTATTTGTGTATTTGTGTATTTCCTTGACAAAGCCTTGCACAACTGCGATTTCTCCGATGACGAAGAAACATTACAGGTTGGATCTGGCTTGATAACGATTCCTCAAGATGCATACGGTAACCCGGTTTTTGAGGTGGGTAAAAACGCTTACAAAGATGTTATTATGTCATTTTTTCAGAAATATCATGAGTATGTACCAGATATTGTCGCGGCTGTAAATACTATGCATAATTATTTGGAGGATGTTATTAGCCAATATTTAAGAAGCAATAAAGCTATACGTCTTAAACTTTGGGTTCAAGTCATCATGTATTCTCCCAAAGATGGTAAAGAGGTTGTACGTGAATATCCTTCTAAACCATACATAGTAAGTCATGTAAATTATATCGATGATCAAATTCATAATTGTACAAAATATCTTGTAAATATAATGAAGCTAATGAGTCAGGAATTATCTGGGCTGCTATTGCGTAGAGTTAAGGAACTAGAAATGAGCATTTTAAAATTTAATGGCTTACCAGCTGAAGGCTATCTCCCTCTGGGAGAACATTTTAAAAGAAAGCAGGGCCTGCTGAATATAAAAAATAAGTGTGGTGGTTGTTTTGCATATTCTGTCGCAGGCTGCATTCATTATAAGGATTTTTTAAGCGAGGAAGGCAAGACTTTAGATGAAGCTAAGGGATATGACAGGCAAAAGCTCCAGAGAAAGTTAGAGAATCCAAATACATTCCAAAAGTTTGTTGATGGCATGTCATATATAGATGCTGAATATGGAGAAAATCTTGATATGGTAGATGTCTTTGAGGCCGCCAATGATATTAGTGTAAGTATAGTCAAGCACTCAAAAAAAACAGGAACAGTCATCCTATAAGATTAACAAAAGTTTTCAAAAAGCGGCACGTGTTTCTTTTACTAATATCCAGAGACGAATTAGACCCTTGTAAACAACCATACTATTCAACCGAGTTACATTTTGTATCCATACTAAATCCAGTCGTATTTTTAGCACTTAAATCATTGCGATATAACGGGGTCTGCAGATTTTGCTTTTCAAACTATAGCTCGAATTCGCATGAACAGCGATGCTTTGATAACGATATGGTCTCTCTATCCATGCCAAAAACAAAGTATTTTAGGTTTAATGATCATCATAAATTAACTGTTCCCCCCAGTTTTTTTGTGTATTCATTTTTATTTGGAAATACAAAAGACAAAATAAGAGTAGACGGATTTTGTTTGATAGGGTTTAATGCAGATTTTGAAATGATTTACTCTAGAACCGAAGTTGGTAAAAATTCTTTAAACATTTTTTTAGACGAACTCATGATTCATGGCGAATATTATCTAAGGCAAAATAGCGAAAAACAAATTCCACTTAGGCCAACTGCAAAGAGTTTGAAAATGCTGCGAGAAACAACGAACTGTCCTATTTGTGGCACTGAGTCTAAACCAAGTAATAAGTTTGTTCAGCATCATAGCCATTTTTCTAGTCTTATCAACGGAGAAAAAGTTGAAGGGCATAAGCCCGGCAACCCAAGTTTAATTAGTTGTAATTCTTGTAACTTACTCGTGAAAGAAAGAAAACGTATCATGGTCTATGGGTACAATATTTCAAACCACGCTCAGATTTTTTTAAGGCATATTCATCGCAAGTCTCTGCATAAAATATCAATAACTCCAATGCGAAGTGCAGATAAATATGGCTCAATAATGATTGGCAACACAATTCAAATAGTTGACATGGCTAATCATATTGGAGGAGTCAGCTTACGTTCATTAATGCAACAGGTTGATAATGATGATCTACATTATTTGAGTTTAATTTCAAGAAACGAAAGTGAATTTTCAGATTTTAAGAAAGGACTTCCATATCCGTCATTTGTCACCTCATTTCCTTCTTTTGAAAACTTTACTGACTTGAGTCAATTAAATGACTTGACCCTTGAGGATTATAATCATGCAAAGTGTGTCTATGAAGCATATGAATTTAAAAATCTTGAAGAGTATGGAACAAAATCGGCACAAGTAGATGCACACTCGTTAGCTTCATTAGTGGTAAATTATGCAAAATTTGCAATGAAATTCTATTCAGGCCTTTGTCCATTGTGGGACATTTCAATAAGTGGATTCAGTTTCAGTGCACAAATTACATTGCAAAAAGTAAATACAAAACTCTAGATGATGCAAAAATTATAAAAGCTGTTGAATCATCGCTGCTGCCAGGGGTGTCATTTTCAAATGTCAGGCATCAAACTTTCAGAAATCCAGAATTAGGAAAATTGTTATTGTATTTATGCTGATGTTAGAAGTCAATATTTGTCTATTCTATTTAACCCACTTCCGGTAGATGAATATCATTACTGGAGTGATGCTGAGGTGTCTGAATTGGACGTCACGAAATTTAATGATACTAATGAAATAGGTTATATGATTAATTGTTCTTTAACTTATCCTGATAAGCTACACGATTTTAGCGATGATTTACCATATGCGTATTGTCGCAATGAAATTATTCAAAACTCGACTGATCAACATGGTAGTAGACTGGACGAAAATGAACTTCAGGCATCAAATTTGGATCTATCTCTGCATGACAAAAAGAACATTTGGCTGTCTTTAAAAAACTTGTGGAAAATGTTTCTTGCTCTTGGTCTGGTTCTATACCGCATTTCGGGTATTATATCATTTAAAGTGTCCTGTCACCTTGCTCCGTTTGCTGAAAAGTATGTAACTGCGCGTGTAAACGCAAAAAATAACTTTTATGCTAATCTTGCAAAAGTAATTCCGAATGTAGCTGTTGGAAAATTTACGCAGAGAAAAAATAGTGTAAGAGTTACAATACCTTCATCTCAGCGAGCAGCGGAACGATTAATTGCAAGTAGCAGCTTTATTGATGCTTGTGCAGTTGGGTCTAATATAGCTTTATTTTATATGCAACGAAAAAAAGGGCTCCCCGTTCAAAACACTCTTATAGCATGGAGTGTTTTACAACAGAGCAGCTACCAATTATATGACATGGTCTATAATCATCTAAAGCGTTTATGGGGTAATCGTGTTTATGTACTTTATGGACAGACAGATAGCGTCATAGCTAGGGTTCACAACGTTCCCAACTTTCTCGGTGACTTGGAAAAGATCAAGCATATTTTTGATTTGTCAACATTTCCAAAAAGCTTGGTATTGCATGAGGACACTGACAAATATAGCGCAATAGGAAAATGGAAAATAGAAATGTTCTATGTGCGTGAATTCGTTTCATTTAGAACAAAGTCGTACTCAATTTTAGAAGAGTTGCCTGAGTGTTCTCACGGGTTAGGGGAATCATGTTCCCAGTGCAGCAGAGTAAAAGGTATACAGCTTCAAAAAATTTCGCATGAAACCTACAAGCATATTTTACAGAGGAATTACTTTAAATATAAAAGTGTAAAGCATGATAGAGACGGTTGTTTACTGGTTAGCAATAATTCTAGAATTTTTTTATCCAAGTCAGACAACAATAGAGTTTGGATAAGTCCTAACGAGTCACGAGCAAGGGGTCATTATAGTTTGAGAATATAGTTCTAGTCTGAACCAATATATTATGCAGTATGGATAAGACTCTCGCCACGAAAGTATCATTCCTTCCTCCCACAATATTTTACATTCGGGAAGACTCTAGCATACGCAGTTATAGGAAGCCATATTGGCTTTATGTTACCGCTGACCGGTTTCGAGTAGAACAAACAATATCAAAAATATTATGTAATTATCACAGGGAGAAAATTAGAAATCAAAATGGAATTGACTGACGAGCCAGTTGATTTAAGAATCCAGGCATATAGTAGCATTCTGTGCAAAGGCGCCAGTGGCTGTGGGAAAACAGTGTTAAGTGTAAGTGTTGCGCTTAATAGAGATAAAATTTTTAACAAACCACACGAAAAGTGTGTAATTTTTCTGAAATACGACCAAGAAATCTTTCACAAAGCCAGGGAAACAGATTCAAGCATAATTTTAGTAAACACTAAAGACGAATTAGAAAACGAGCTTGCGGATTGTGAAAGCTGCTTGGTCATTGCCGACGATTTTTTGACATCAGCATTGCAAGCAGAGAATAGTAGATTTGTAAGCACTTTCTTTATGGAAAGGTGCCATCATTCCAGGATTACTTTTTTCTTCCAAAGCCAATTACTTCATCCAAAAACAGGTGTTTCCTGGAAAGTAAATTGCAGCCACTTTGTACTTTTCAAATCATTTCATGCCTCACAGGTTGCACAGTTTTTCCGTTCCTTTGGTACTGACTCTAAACTTATGCAACAGGCTTACAGAGAGTGTACAAAAGCAAAGCCGTACTCGTATCTTTTTTTCAGTGTGCATCCGAACACGCTCGAGAACTTTAGGGTGAGAGACAGCATAATACCCCATGATGGTATGCGTATTTTTGTGAAGACACGTGAAATAGGATAGAGCAAACATTTTAGCTATAATGATTGGCCAACCGGTTTTGCATTTTGATTTTTTGTTTGATATCGTAAAAAGTAAACGACATAGATTTTCTGAACTCATTGCTGCTGCAACCCGAGACCAGTTAAGTTCAATTCTTATATGTGTTAGATTAGTTCAAAAGGACGATTGTGTGAAAAAGTGCAAGCAGCTGCAGAAAGTCCCTTGTTAGCAACAAAAGAAAATTTAATGAAAGAAAAATCCGTGAAAGTTTTTTTAAATGTGAGGGACCAGTGCGTGTTGCCATTGCCATTGTACTAAAAAAACTCCTCTCTGAAACGGTTAATAATGTCGTCTGTGAATGTGAACAATGAAATTGAAACCTACTACGTGGTTAGTAAGCAAAATTATGAAAAGTATGTACTAAAAAAACGTGAAGGTGACGTGTGTATAAGTAAATTTCCTCAGCGTGTTGTGAAGCGTATCGCCGGTGTTTTAAAGTATCTAAGTACACGAGGAATTACATGGAATATTTTGGGAACTGTTGAGAAGTCGGAGGAGCTTCCAAGCGACATAAATATTTTGGAATACACTGCATATACAATTACTGGAAAGGGCCGAGCACCAAGTGAGTTGAATTCTTTTGTGAAAGTTCTAGTTTCTTTAGAAGTGCCGCTGCACTGGTTTTGCCCAAAGGTTCAAGTTCTTTATAAGAAGTTGTTAAAGCTAGCCAAGGTTACCAAAAGCCGCAATGGCAAGAAAAAGAAAAAAGAGGAGCAAGGTGCAATTGAGTGATTCACTTATTGAGCGTGCATGGTCTAATCTATCAGGACCTGGGTGGCTAGGGTCATTGTCAGATTTTGCTCGTAGTCGGAAAAACCCTACCAATCTCAAATCGCTTGAAAAGTCGTTGTCTAGAATTCCAGCATTCTCAATGCATAGACCCATTAGAAAAAAAATTAGAAGACCAGCTATAATTATTAATAGACCTTTCTATTCCTGGTGTTGTGACATCATCATCCTGTGTACATCTTGTTAATAAAAGACCAATTTATGAAGATGATTGCGCTTGAAGCGCTCAAACACAAGTCCGCTGACGAAACTGCAGCGGCTATGAAAAAAGCAATGCTAAGCTTAAATGGCAAAAGAATGTGCAAATTATTGACTCATGATAGTGGGGTTGAATTTTTGAATTCCAAAGTCAGATTACTGCTAAAAAAGTTTGGAGTAGAGCAGCGAGCTATAACTAGTCGAAATAAGGCGAGCCAGTGTGAGAGACAGAACAAATGGGTTCAGGATTATATATATCGTTTCTTAACTTTAAATAATACAAAGTCATGGCTTAAAATTTTGCCTGACCTTGAATATAAATATAATCATACAAAAAACTTTGCAACGCTGATGGCGCCAGCAGATATCACTGAAAAAAACAGTGGAATTGCATTTGTCAACATGTACAGGCATCTCCTGGAGAAGGAGAGAAAGCCACCAGCTTATAACGTTGGGGATCATGTCAGAATAAGCGTAAAGCAGAATATTTTTGCAAAAGAGTATAAACCACATTACTCTAAGAGCATCTACAAAATAGTAAAAGTAAAGGACAAATATCCAATGTATTCATTTAGGCTTGAGGATTCATCCGGGAAAGAACTTGAGCAAACATTTGTGCCAGACGAGTTATCATTAGCTACGGTAGATCCATAAATATGGACGAGTTCAGTGTCACACTCTTGAGCAATGAGTGCAACGACTTAGTTGCATTCAATACGAATTATTGTTTTAGTAATACATTTCCGCACAACAGAAGTCTCAGAAACTACGAGTGTGCTTTAGAATCAATTACATATTACGACATGTTTGAGCACGATGTGGAACCAATTCCTATACCATCACCAGTGCCTACCAAACCCACCAATTTTTATAATGTTGAAAGAGGAGATAACAAATTTCGCGTGGAGCGGGTGCAATTTATAGAGTTAAATATTCCAAAAAATCGCCCGAATTTGGAGCTTTTCTTGGAGATACAACTGAATTGTGCATAAGACGTAGCATGTACGTGAAGTTTCAAGTAGAATTTGCTGATGGAAATATTAAAGCAGTGTCTGTTAAAGCTAACGCACCAACAGGCTTTCACATTCGCTTTTCTCCATCTCTTGCATCTCTCTTTGGATTTGATAAATTAATTTTTGAAAATGGCATTACAAAAGCCACCAATCCTCCAGATTTTGAAACATTTGACGCTGCTACTACCAATTCTGTTGTAGGGTCTATATTCCTGGCTTCTAGGGGAAGTATAGATTTAGAACTTGAGCAGATAGAAGGCACTCCTACTCTAAATACAATATTATCAGACATTGTAACTGTTATGGCTGACAGTCAGATAAGTATTACCCATGAAGAGTTTCGACTTAAAAAGTCGGTAAAACAAGTTCAGTGGAATTTGGGTGAGGTGCGAATTCAGCTTAGCGAATTTTTGAATGACTATATGGGACAGAGAAAGGATTTTATTTTTGAAGGACATGGGCTATTTTCTGTGCCTGATTCAATAATGTTTCCTGTGGATGATTTATTACCAGAGCCGAGTCCAGTCCCCGAAAAGACTTCATCGGGAAAAATTTTTGTTACTTGTGACATTATTTCAAACCAATACGTCGCAGGTAGAGAGAAAAAACTATTGGCTGTTATTGAAAGGCAAGAAAGTAGGGAGTTGGTTCGTCATACTTATCAGCCAACAATTCTTGTATATAAGGAAATCGCAAAGCCATTTGTGTCTCAGATAAGAATTGGTCTTGAGACTGATCACAACTCCTTTCTCGACTACAACGAGCGTACAACCGTCTGCGTTCTTCATTTCCGTAAAAAATTTATTGACTAAAATGGATACCGGGGAGACCTTACCATCTGACCTTGCCCCATTGTCTACGGGTAATTCCAACCATGGGGCAGTGCGCAGACGACGACGACGCAAGAACACAAAACCAAAACGAGTACAAGTAGGACATGGCAGGCGAAAAAGAACTAGTACGAGTCTCACTCTCGTTGCGAGAAGACCTAAAAAACGCCGCTCTCGAAAAACAAAGGGAAAGCGTCGAGTGAAAAAAACAACCATTAAAAAGAAAAAACGAGTTGTAAGGAGAAAGAAACGGAGAGTGTAAAGTGTATCCATCATGGATAATCTTAAGCGGAGAAAGATTGAAGGGGAGCAAACGACAAAAGCTACTTCCTTTAACGTTTCCCACTTTGATCTCACAACCCTTCCTGTTACTGACCTGTCAATTTTGACACAAGAATACCAGCAGTACCCTCCCCAGTCTAAAACTTCAGATCTTTTAGAATATCATCTCCCTAGTGATCAAACTCACTGGACATGTTTAAACAATATTTTCTTAATCTTGGACTTGTCTGTTCGAACAGCCGCAGGTCCTTCATCCAGTAAGTGTTGGGCAATTAATATTCTCAAGTTTATTTGAATCTTTGGACTTAAAATTAGACAATATAACTGTAACGAGCGGAGCCTCACTTCATGGCTACTGTGCTTACTTTCAAAAGACTTTGTTTACCAGCACTGAAAACATAAAGAGAAGGGGGCCACTAGAAGGTATTTACATGAAGGATAAGGAATCTGCTACCGATTCTACGGGAGAAGCATACAAAAGTTTAAAGGCTTTAGCTCAAAAAGACTCTTTTCAAGTCATCGGGAGAATAAACCATCCTCTTTTTCACACGCCTCGCTATCTTCCCCCTGGACATAGTTTAACAATTAGATTTCGCCTTGCACCTAACACTTTTTACCTCAATGGAACTGGGCTTGCTGAGGGAACTGCTTTCACCGACAAGGTGGTTATTAATAGCGCCACCCTCGACGTGAAGAAAGCGGTAGTTCATTCAAAAGTAAACGCTTTCTATGAGGCAGCGCTTAGTAAGAATGCCCTCATGTCATTCCCCATCATGGATACCATGTGTAGTTCGTTTATCATTCCAAAGGGACAAATATCACACACATCCGATGTACTATTAAATTCTTTCCCAACTTCTGTGCTTTTGGTTTAGTCAAATCCACCGCATACTATGGAAGTTATAACGAATGTCCATATCACTTTCAAGATTTTGGATTAAATGGATATAAATTTTCCATAAATTCGGATGACATACTTTTCAATTCACCAAAATTTTCTCTTCCCAACAATATAATACGGCATTACAACCAACTCTTAAGTATTAAAAATGACAAAGACGAAGGAGGAATAGACGTAAATTTTCTTGAATATTCAAAGTATGGCTACTTTTTAATGCCTTTGTTTAGTGCAACCAATGGAAAAAACGATAGATTTAGCGTTGGAATGCAGGGGCCTGTTAGACTTAGTTTGTCATTCAGTAAAGCCTTAGAAGATAACGTGGCATGTGTCTTTTTTTACCACCAGCCTAAAATTATTTCCTTTAATAAATCACAAGTGTTTATTCAAAGTGAGTTTAATGAACAGTGAGCCTCTAATGAGAGTAGTTTAGATACATGAGTTTGTGTGTATGTGTAAATAGATATAAAGCTAGAAATGAACGCCAAAGATCTGCACTCTGCTCTAACTTTCGTCACTGGGGGAGCATGTGACATTTATGTCGTTTCAAGAGACTTTATTAAAAATGTACATTATATTGACCGCACCCTTATTATGGCGTGCAATAGTGACACACAAGAAAACAAAGGAGCCCATTGGTGTGTGTTTTATGTATATAAAAAAGGCCAAGAAATAGTTTGTGATTTTTATGATAGTTTTGGGCTAACATCGAGTGAATATTCAATAACTCACCCTTATAGAGTTGTCAATATTAATCGAGAACGACACCAGTCGGCCAACACTTCATTTTGTGGTCATCTTGTAATATATTTCATTTCATTACGAATACGCTATCCATTTGGCAAAGCTATTAGCCGGTTTAATAAACATAACACTGCAAAAAATGAGGCAGTCGCGTTAAAGTTTTATGAGAGAGTAGTTATGCGCGCTCCAACAGAAAAAAATGTTCTTTGTGCAAGGTTTGGATGTGTTCCATTAAAATTTTTTGACACTGATTAAGTATTGTGTTTTTTGTTACTTGCCGTAGATCCAAAATTACCCTTACGTTATCGTGGTAGCCGCTATAGTTTTTGCTGCAGTTGCAATAATATACAAGGAGTACCAGCTGCATAAGTAACAAATTTGAACGAGTGAAAAGAAATGAAACACCCTAGAAGAAATAACGGGGAACGATTCACTCCAATGGGGAAACCTCCAATGTTCAAAAATGGAAAAGAGCGTCTTTTGGCCATTATTGGGTTGCAGTCTGAAGTCAAGTTAATAAAAGCGTTGCAACTTCTCAGTTTATTTAATTTTCTTGAAAAAACAAAACAAAACAAAACGGCTCGACATAAAAAAAAGAATAAAACATGCAGACTTCAGCAGAGCTGTCCGTCCCCAAGAAAGAATGCTCCTTCACCACCACCCAACAGGAGACCATCCCCTCCTCCAAGTGATCTTTTGTCACCAGCAAGCACTTCATCGTTTCCATCGCCCCCGCTCCCTCCCACACCGCCGCCATCACCTGTATTGAGTCCACCAGCATCACCTGTGCAACCATTTCAGATCCCTTTGTTGACACCACCGGCGTCTCCGTTGCCACCCCCGCCTCCACCCCCACCTGCTGCCGTAGTCGTCCAAAATAAAAGTTTGCCTAGTGGTCACACGAATGCTGACCTCAAGGACAGCGCGGCTGCAGCTTTAGAAAAAGTTAACAACACACAAAAAGACTTGGAGCCTTGGATCTGCCCCGTTGAAGGCTGTACTGTTTGTGGCACTGTTGGTGGTGTGGACGCCATGATTAATCATTTGGTTGACTCTGCATATCAAGTAGTGTTAGCTGCCTTCCGTCAGCAGGATTCCACTTCTGAAAGCGATGAGAGCGGTGATGCCCAGCAAGAGTGTGAGCCGCTACCCCCTCAACCTGGTCCTTCAAGATGTCAGTCGCCAAGCTCTGCTGTTGACCCTCTTGCACTTGACTCTCTTTTAGAGTTTTTGGGAACCGAGCCCAGCTCTGATTATGTACCAGTAGGCGGGCCGTATGAAAATGTCACTGACGAAGAAACTTCCGATGGTGAAAGTGACGGTAATATTTCCTCTAATAGTTGCAGCCAGTTTAGTCTTTTTACTAATGACAGTACATTTTCACTTGACAGCAGTGACGAAGAAGACGAGTCCGGGATCGAAATTATAGAGCAATTGCTAAAAGTATTGTCAGACGGTGAAGATGAAAGTTAAACGGTTTTCCCAAATAACATGTCAAGTAAAACACCAGACTCTTCTATTTTAACCTGGCAAATACCCCATTTGTATGGCGATGAAGTTGATTTACTACCGCTTAAATTATGTGTCAAGTACTTAAACTATTGTAAAAAATTTTTACCCACTGTCTAAAGAAAGTAGTTGTTAGTGTTAATGCAAATGTAGGTTATCAGGACATTTCAGAGCTCCAAATATTTTATACTGATAGTGTGTTAAAAAAAATAGATCCGGTGTATAGGTTTGCATATAACTGCTACAATTTTTGTGAATATTTGCATTTGAGTAATGGCTCCCAAGACTGTATTGAATGTCTTCAGTTAATTTTAGATAATGTTAGGATAGATGTTTTAGGTAAGCATAATTATGATTCAAAAAATCTCAGTTTATTAATTAAAGAGTTTTGTTGTTATGTCAAAAACACATGGTCAGCTTGTACATTTTGCACAAAATTTGTGTCACCGTCTCTTGAGTATATTTTAGTTGATAAGAGTTTAGATTACACATTTTTGGATTTTTAGCCGGTTAGAGAATGCAAGCTTAAGATTGCGTCTGAGCTTAGAAACCCGGAAGAGGAAAGCAATTGTAATGCATGTTTTCTTGTGTACATAAAAGTAGCATATATACTCTGCTCAATGTACAGCTTTATAGCAGATATAACTGTAACAGTTTTTATAAAAGACTCGATAATATTTTATCAAAAGTCTGTACTTATTTATTCCATGTGTCTTAGATTTCACAAGTTGCCATGCAATGATTGTGTTCACAAAATAGATAATGAGCTAAACAAAAATATCAACAAATATAATAACTTTATTTTTCCACTACATTTCCATATATCCTACTCAAAAGCTGTCCAGACTTTGGTAGAAACTTGGTCAAAGTGCCAATACTCATGGTTTAGGTTAAATTATATTAGTCGTAGAAGATTAAAATTATAGAGTAGAGTTTTAAGTATTGTTGGTACCATTAATTTTTATTGTAGAAATATTTGATGATATTATGGAGTTTTTTCTAGTCTTGTGTTTAAAAAGAGTACATTATTTATCAAAGCTTTCACACCTCTTGTATTTTTGTCAAACGTATCTAACGGAAGTGTGTCATACTCTACCAAGTCCTTCTGAGCTACCATCACACGTCAAGAAACCAACGCCATTTTTTCAAATCATTGCTAAGATGGAGCCCACTATGAACATTTACGTGCTTAATTGCTGGATGACATCACGATATGAAAGATGTGGATATTGTGATGGCAGCGATCTCGGCCAAGTCCTTCAGACCGACTGCTGCTTTCAAGTTTACCACGAAAAGTGTTTACGAGAGTTGAGAGAAAGTCACAACTTTTGCTTTTGTCTTGAGTGTGGAGGAAAATACAGCTTTCCAATGCCGTTGGCATCTCCTCTGTACATTCCCAATTTTAATGAGGAACTCGAGCGTGGGCTGTACAATGAAAGATTGTTCCATGCTATCGATAGAGAGTTGGAGTGTGAGACACAAAGACAAATTCAATGGCAAGCAAATATAAGGCCTCGATACATGGTGTACAACAATTCTGACGATGATTGGGATGAATGTCGATGGCTCAGTTGGTATGATGTCCTATCACGACAAGAATGATAAGACAAAAGGCTAGGTTAGTTTGGGTTTTGGCAATTTTATTATAACAATGATAATAGTAGTAAAACTTGACAGGCGGCGATGTTTTTACAATCGTAAACTACTTGACGTTAACTAACAGACAATTTTAACAATTTTTTGACTAACTAAACTGTGAATTCTAAATTCACTTCAAAAGAAAACTTTACTTAAAGCAATTCATATATAAACAAAGTACTACATGTTGACATGGTATTTTATCTAAGAGATTGACTTTTCTTCTTCACTGACTAACTATTCCGCTGAGCGAACATAATAAAAGTTACATATTTCGATAGAGGGAGGATCTGGCTACAAAATTAACTATTCATAAAAGTGTTCGCTCCAGGGACACTTCCAAGATTCGAGTGTGATTGCATGGGGGCGAGTTGAGATTTGGTTGTATGATGTGACGTTGCTGTGGATTAGACTTGGGTACTGGTACATGGCTTGTTTTCCTCCGGAACATATCCCCCTCCGTGACTTAACTCGATTAAGTCACCACTTTGTAGTCCAACTCGAAGTAGCTTGACAACTGGTCGTTTCAGGATCCCACTAGCCGTCTTGACGTCCACCACGCGAACAATTCCATCTTTTCCGGGATACACTGCCACTACCAGGCCTTTCTTCCAAGTCTGGGCCAACTCATTGGTATCAGGGACGAAAACTATCTCATTGACCTGGATATCTGGGGTGTCGTTCCTCCATTTGCTACGAATACTCAAGCTCGTCAAATACTCCTTTGTCCAGCGACTCCAGAAATGTTGGCTAAGAATCCTGGCCATTCGCCATCTCTTTCTTGTACATAAGTCAGTGTCATCAAAGACTCCGGGTGGTTGACGGATGCTGCTAGTTCCTATCAGAAAGCTGAGTGATAGCCTCAGAATCCTTCCAGTCGCTTGAAACTGCAGTTAATGGTCGATTGTTGACCATTGCCATAGCTTGTGCAAGAACGGAGGACAGAACAGGATCAGTTAAGGTCCGATTCTTCAGAATAACATTCATTGCGGTCTTCACAGACTGAACTAATCTTTCCCACGCTCCGCCCATGTGCGGTGCACTGGGAGCGATAAACTTCCAAACCATTCCCCGACTTCCTAACACATCTGCAATCTTCATCTGATCCAATTCTTCAAGACATTTACGCAGCTCTTTGTCGGCTCCTTTGAAGTTCGTTCCATTGTCGCTCCAAAGCTCCATTGGCTCACCACGGATTGAAATGAAACGTTCCAAAACAAGCAGATAGTCGTCAGTTGACAAAGAGTGCGCTACTTCCACATGAACAGCCCGAGTACTGAGACATGTGAAGAGAGCTCCATAACGCTTCTCGTGCTTTCTTTCATGAACAATGTCAAACGGTCCAAAGTAGTCAACACCGACAAAACTAAAAGGTCGAGAGGGTCTTGTGACTCGAACTTCCGGCAAAGCAGACATCCTTGGACAGATAGGTTTTGCTCGGCGCATCTTGCATTCCAAACAGCTACTAGCAACTTTCTTCACCAAGTCTTTCAACCCAACTATCCAGTAAGATTGTCTCAGCTCGTTACATATCTTTTCCACTCCCATGTGTCCATGAATCTTGTGATACCATTCAACGAGTAGACGAGTCCAAGCATGCTTCCTATCCAGAATTACAGGCGCTTTCGCATTCGCTGATATTGTAGGCGAGTTGACAACACGGCTGTCCAAACGAAGCACTCCATCCACCAGCATTGGACATAGGTTTGTTATCTTTGAATGGCGGTCCATCTTACGATTTTCAGCCAGACACATGATTTCATCCATAAATGTTTCCCGTTGTACCTTCTTGATCCAAAATAGTTCAGCTTCTCGTAGTTCAGTTATGGTCAGATACTTAAACTTCACTCGTTCATTCAAATTCTTCTTGATGTTGTGGCAGTAACGTAGAGTCCATGCAGTAACTCGAATCAGTCGCATCCAGCTGCTGAAGTCCTCCACTCTCAAACAGTCTGTTTCCTCCTTCAAAATCATGAAAACAGCTTTTGTTTCCAGCTCTTCCTTCCTGACTTCCTTTACTGTTTCTGGTTCTTTAGGCCATTCAGATTCAGGTTTCGTTAGAAATGTAGGGCCTATAAACCATCGTGAGTTCGGGGTGACATCAGCAGCGATCCCATCTCTGGTACAATCATCCGCCACGTTGTCAGCAGTAGGCACCCACCTCCAGCTGCAGACATCAGTGTGGTCAAGAATTTCTCCAATGCGATGTGAAACATACATTTTGAACCGTGAAGGATCCTCTGCCCTTAGCCAGTACACCACGTTACGTGAATCTGTCTACATTGTTGTCCCATCAATCTTCATCTCGAACATAGAACGAAAATAACTTGTCTGTCTCGCTCCAATGAGGGCTGCTTCCAGCTCTAGACGAGGGATAGACACAATCTTGATTGGGGTAACTCGTGTCTTTGACATCACAATATTCACATCAACTTTCCCGTCCTTTCCAACGACTCTGAGGAAAGTAACAGCTCCAAATGCCTGCTGACTAGCGTCACAGAAGGTGTGGAGTTGGATATTCGTTCCATCACTGATATTAGGGGCGAAGCATCTTCTAATCTGGACTTTAGATATCTGCATCACCTGGGCAAGAAACTGACTCCACTTCTCAACAGCAATTCCAGTAATTGGGTCGTCCCAACCCACTCCAGACTTCCAAACATGTTGCAAAAGCATCCTTCCTCTGGCTGTCAGATGTCCAATAAAGCCAAGAGGATCAAACATGCTCATCACCAGCTGCAACAACTGCCTTTTTGTTGGAATCTTTCCTCCGCTTATTATCGCAGTGTCCACTCTGTTGAAGGAGGTCTTGAATGTGAAGATATCATCTTTCGGCTTCCAGTGCAATCCCAGTACACGCTCCATTTTCTCGTCCGACAATGAAATGAAGTCTGGTGCTTGTTCTCCCGGGGCGACAACTTTCAACACATCAGCGACGTTGCAGTTCCAGCCACGTATTTCGAACCCTCCACGCTGGTGTATCGTCCTGACGGCCATGATCTTCTTGATTGCATCCTCTGGAGTCCTACAACTATCCAAGTAATCGTCAACGTAGTGCCTGTTATGGATTGCATCAACTGCATCAGGGAAATCATTCATGTAGTCATCTGCATTGCGGTTCTTGACCCATTGCGCTTGATATGGGGAACTGACTGCTCCAAAGACCATTACATCCATTTGGTAAACATCAGGACTTCTGGTCCTGTCTTTCCCCCTCCACAGGAAACGTAACGACGGTAAGTCTTCCTGTCTGATCCGGACCATATGAAACATATCTCGAATGTCTCCGCTGAATGCTACTTCGTAATGGCGAAACTTCATGAGGACGTTAATCAGTGGGCTCATCAAATCTCGTCCTTGGATTAAGGCATCATTTAGACTAGTTCCATCGTACTTGGCTGCAGCATCAAAAACGAGTCGTATCTTCCCCGGCTTGTTTGGATTTTTGTTTCCGAAATGGGGCAGGTACCATATTCGTTTGCACTCTTTTGCCAATTCATCCTTGCTGAGTTTGTGGCAGAAACCTTTCTCTAGATACTCATCAATCTTCTTACAGTACATATTCGCAAGCTCAGCATCTTTGTCCATTTCCCGTTCTTGGATCATTAATCTCTTTCTTGCTGCAGGCCAGTTTTTTGGAAGCTCCAAGTCATCTGTTTTCCATAGCATAGGAGCGGTCCAGCGCTCGTCCTTTTTGAATGATAGGCTTTCCATCATATCATCCGCTCTCTTATTGCTGGCTGACATTGGAACGTTAGGGCAATTCACAATCCCAAGTGACTCCAGCCGAAAACTCTCTTTAACGAGCTCATGAAGGGCAAGATCAGGATCCACATTCTCCAAGTTTATGATAGAGAGCTGGGGGAACTTGGCTCCTGGTGTTCTTCCACATGGGCCATGGACAACCCATCCAAGATACGTCCAACTTGCAACTGGTGTCCGTGGAGGTCCCTCAATCAATTTCCGTCCAAGCATAAGATGTAGATTGTCTTCTCCAATGACCATTACAGGGCGTGACGACAAGACTTCAGGGAAAGGAACTCCTTCAAGATGCTTCCATCTTTTCAAACACTTGTACTCAGAGAGAGGTTGGACTGGAAGCTGAAGGTTCTTCTTAGTTCTCACGCATGGAATTGTATATTCCTGATCTTCGTTTGCTCCCATGATCGTCACGCTAACTGTCATTGATCCTCCATCATAATCAGTAATGCCACCTTCCCATGCGAGTGTCAATGGTCTCTTTCGTCCAGACAGTCCCAGTTCCTTCGCAAAGTCTTCATCAATAAGCGTTACACCAGCTCCATCATCAAGAAAGATATTGCAGGGCTTCCCATTAACTTCCACTGGCAGTATTTTCATGAGCACATTTCCAATGACAGGGAATTGGTTTTGCATTTTACCAATGATCCCGACTGGTTTTGGTTCTTCTTGTATGTTTTTCTTGGGAGCTTGTGCTGGCTGCTTGTCACCGTTCTTCCTTTGTTGCGTGGCTTGTTCACTGGAACTGGCAGGGTTAGCTCCATGAAGCAATACGTGGTGTCGCCTTGTACATCCATCATGTCCACATTGCTTCTTCTTCTTACAGTCAATTGTCCGATGTCCTTTTCCAAGACAGGAAAAGCACATGCCATTCTTCTTAACCGATTCCCAACGATCATCAGCGGACATTTTCTTGAACTTGGGACATGAAGTGATGGCATGGTTCTCATTACAGGAAAGGACACACTGTACAGCCTCCTTCATATTCATCATAGGACTCCCATTCTCCTTCTGCTTTCTCCTCGATGGGGTTAGGTCGCATACCATAGCTGCTGCGTCTGAGACTTCCTCCAAGAAAACAGAAAAGTCTTTGATGGTGGCCAATCTATGGAGATGTATCAGGTACATTCCCCATTCATACTGTAATGTACTAGGCAGCTTCCTCTTCAGCTCCTCCAGAAGTTGCGGATTCGTCAGATATGCTTGGAGCTTCAAGGAGTTTGCTGTTGCACACAAGTTCTTCACTA
>JAAXOA010000608.1:0-21323 GCA_036561885.1 Salina celebensis
CTGCAAACGTTTCTCGAACATTTCAAATAATCTTTAAACATTTGAATCTGGGTGGTCTTCAGTATCTTCCAGTTTAGCGATTAACTAAACAAACTTACGGAGTTTTAAACTTTGGATATGATGGTGGCGTTTTCGAAAATTTCCAATGCACATCCTAGAACACGGGCCAGATATCCTAGAACATCCAAACCAAGATACACAAGTTGCCAGTCTATCCTAAAGACCTGTTAAATTAAAAATGTTGTCCCATTAAATTTTAATATTATGAAGGCACGCAATATTTTTTATCTTAGTTTCTTACAAAATATACACGGGGGGAATAACGACTTCAAAAATTTTATCTATTTTTATACAATCAACAGTAGAACAGAGAAATCTCTGCATTCAATTACATAATATTTACTGCACCACATTAAGCGTAACGCATTGCGTTGCGTAACCCCATACCAAACAACCCTATTTTCTCAAATAGCCCACAATCAAATCCCAACGCATACTGATATTATACTATGAAGTGCACATCACCCTCATTAAAACTTTTTTTTTCTCATATATTTTTTAAACCTCTATCCCTTCAAAAATGCATCGTCGCATCCAATTTTTGCGAAAGTTTCCTGCGTCTTTACAAAATTAAGAAAAAGAGAGCGCACGAAATGAAGCATTGCAAAATTACCATCAAAAATTGCATTCAAAAATTAATTTAATTTTAGAGTAAAAATAAGATCATCTTCTATACAAAAACAAGCAAAAAAACACATAACGGTCATGGGTTTTTGATATGGAACAACAGAGAACAATCTCTATGCGTACATAATGCAATGGCCGTTGTAGACAAAAAAAACTTCTGCTTTCTGACGCGTAGAAGTTTCTCTCGCAGTGCAGTTGAGTTTGTGAAGTCGCCGAGTGTACGCTTCATGCCTGTTTAGCTTGTGTATTTTTCATGCATTTCTTGAAAGACAAAAAGGGCTCACCTGATTTGTTTTGAGTCTGGATTTTGGCTGTTGACGTATTATATTTAGGCAGTCTTAGTCTTCTGACGAGTGGAAGTAAACAGGTAAATAAAAGATAGCTTTATTCTGAAGGTTAAATATTATTAGTGAGATTAGGCGGCGCAAGTGTAAAAGTTTATTTTTTCTTATCAAAAGGTAGTTAAAAAGCAGAGATAAGAGGTTTATAATTGTTGACAAACAAAGTAAACTTGTCAAAGGAGGAAGCAATCAGGTGATTTATAAAGAATAAAGCATTTTTGGAACGATTTCAAATTATAAACTAGGGTGTTGTGTAACAATTTTTTAATTGTTTTCAAAATAGTCCAAATTTTTAGCCTGGGAAATGGGATGGGTGGGTTTTAACCTGACGTTTGGTTTGTTGTTAGATAACGAAAAAAAATATGAATGAAATTGAGTGAAGTGAGGATAATTATTTGGAACGGATGTTTTGAAAAGAAGAAAGAGGTGGGAGGTTTCTTAATTTGTTGGAGTGTAAAATAACTCCAAAACTGTGAATTACATAATACATTTTTAGTAGGTCAGTCGTGTTCATTCTGTGTGTTTTTTGTTGTTTCAGGAATCAAACGATAAATTCAGTGAATTTTGTGTTTTGCCAGAGGAAAATTTCAAAAAGTAGCAAAGTTTGAAGGTGAAATCATTCTGAAGTAATCTGCTTTCATCATGGAATATAACTTTCGAGTTACGGAGTTGTTTCCGCGAGAGGTTTCAATTGTTGGATGCGATCTGATACCGGAAGGTTGCCCTGGTTTGCCGCATCTTGGAGCTCAGTAAGTATTTTATATGATTTTGAATTAATTTTGAGTGTCGGAGTTGGGTAGTAGTAGACAGGAGTAGTATAGTATGAAACCTTGAATATTGTCTAGTCAATTGGTTTGGTTTAAATATGATTAGCTTTATTGGTGTGACAGGTTAAATTAATTTTTAAAATACGCGACAACGCGATAGGGCCGCTTTACCAATGGTGCATAGCCTATATTACGGCGATGACTCTTCTTTTTTTTATGAATGCCGAACTAGCGAGGTTGTTTGCGATACACTTGTTCATCTCTAGGTCGATAATATTGTTGTTAAAATGAAAACACATTGTTCATCCGCTAGTGTGCATCATTTTTATGGAATTCGCGACAAGTTTAAAGATAAATTTTAGTCTGTATGCATATTGCATCGTAAAAGTAGTAACCTTGACTGTGAATTAAAAACCAACATGGCAATCGGCAATCACTATTTTCCATAGTGGTGGCTTGGCTAGTACAGGAGTGCTAACAGAGCTGGACTTTTATGAATCCACTGTAGCGGTTATGTTTTAAGCTCATCGTGATAATGTAAAATGTCTAACATCAAGTAGGTAGATATGAGATCATTTTAGGATGCGCATATTGTTTACTCTGAAAAAATCACTTTTAAAATTCAATCATGCTTCACGCTTGACGTCAACATTTCAGTTCAGATTATTTTAGAAAATACAACTCATGAACTAGTTACCACAGTAAGGAATATGAGAATGACGCTCTTTTTATGTGTTATAGTTATAGATAAATAAGATAATTACATGTCTATTTACATTCCCCCTGATACTCTTCGAGTGTGCGACGGATGCAAAATCATTAAGAAGCTGTTGAACATTATAATCTGAGCAAGTGTAATTTTCCTTTTCTGTCTAATTTACCTTTCCCCTGATACTCTTCGAGTGTGCGACGGATGCAAAATCATTAAGAAGCTGTTGAACATTATAATCTGAGCAAGTGTAATTTTCCTTTTCTGTCTAATTACACTTGTTCTCGGCAGCTTCTGCTGAGCTGATTAGAAACATTCAACTAACTTAGATTTTTATATGCATGTGTATTTGTTTTCTGATTTTTAGTAACTGCCATACACTTGCTTTTAAATATCATCTGGAAATTGTGTTCAATTTGAATGCACACCCAGGAATGCTTAATAACTTTGGATTGTTGTAATTTTTTTGTTACAATTGCTCTGTACATTTGCAGTCGTCAGCCTAACAGGTTGGGTGTACAAGTATAATTTCTACCTGTCTCGCACGCCCACGCTGGTTGAAAATATTTTGTACGCTTGCACACACAATTGTATGGGATTTCCAAGTCTGATGCACTTCTTGTAAGTCGATGTGCCATCCACACACAGAGCAATAAATGTGGCCACCTCATCAATGAATGAAATTCATGAATTCTAGTCAAGTACATGAAAACAATCTAAAATGTTCTAAACATCTGCGCTTATGCACTTGATGGTACGTGTGAGATTCTTTTACCATTTTTATATACTGTAGGCACACCAGTAAGTTGTAAGTAAGCCTATTTCTACGCTGTTGTTGTGCCTAATTTTGGCTATCTTATAAAAATCTATAAGTTCCTTCCGTTATCATATAAATGTTTCTAAAGTATTAATATGTTTATTGTTCTTTGTGCAAATACAAGGCTAGGTGTATCATATGAATCTTAGGAAGTAACTTTTAAATGCATGTGATTTTCATAAGAAACAATTAACAGTCAATCTTCTTTTTTGACAGTCACACAAGAGCGTGTGCTGAGCCTACAACAAGTTAATTATTGATTCCTGTTGGGTTTTCTGTATTACTTAATAGTTTTATATTTATAGCTAGTTAGTATGCACGTTTGGTTCGATTGACAGCCCACTAATTAGAATCATGATCCGGCAAGATTTGTTTTTACAAAATATAGTTGACTCTAGACGAAACCTCTGCACTTTCATAAAACTAACACCTTCGGCTAAATTAAATGTTTTTATAAATACATTCATAACAATAGCCTATAACATTAACGATCTTTTCTGTCTACATGTTTGTTTGTGTACGCAAAACAGGTTCAGGTTGTTTTCCGGCGCTTGCTGCGTTTTTATTTTACATGTTAGTTTTTTGTAATGATGGATTGGTCAGTGTAACAAACAGCCAGTTTTGTATGACTGTCTCTGTCTATAATCATAAATCATAATTACTTTTGGGATGAATAAAAAACAACACAATATCACTTCCATCTTTAATAGCGTCGAGATTAATGGTAGCTTCAAACATATAAAGTGAAAGCTAAAATTAAATGATGACTAGAAACTTCCTTATAAAAAATATTGGTGCATGAAACAACACAGCTTTCATGTCGAAGTTAACAGCAAGTTAAATTTAGACGTGTAGAATTTGTATTCAGGCTAAACTAAACAATAAAGAGACAAGCTTCAAACGGAGCTGGAGGTTAAAGTTAAACAGTTGCTTTTCCGCAAAAGAGAAACGTATCAAATTTACACGGCTGTTGAAAAAAATGTTTAAGTAGATGATTAAGCTTTGAAGGTAACACTTTTTAGTTACGCTACTACAACAGAAAAAAAAGTGCACACATTTTTTATCATAATCGTCTATCTGTACCGTTATGCTTTGATATAATGTCATTGCGGTTGTATTTCCTGTGCGGTTTTATGTAGTTACCCAGAAAGTCGTCCTTTTAGTATCTGAAAAAAATTGTTTGTCATTGTCACTAGTATAATTTTTTGTAAGAAGGGTTGAAATTCACGTGCGTATTTCTCCTCAACCCCATACCGTAAATGCTTAACATTGTTCGTGTAACTGTTTTGACAGTGAATTACATCAGTAGCAGAGCTCCGCATAGTTTTCTAGCTTCAAGGAATTTCCCTTTAGATTTTCATCATTTTCCCGGTTAATGAAGTAATTAGAGAATTCTTAGGGTTTTTGAATTGACTGCGGAACGAAACTGTTTGTTGCAGGAAGAATGCTAGGAAAACAAACCCGTACAATTATAACGGATATTAACGTTACCAACTTTGTTGCACTTGTGTGTGTAATAATGTTCGCAGTTGAGCAATTTTAAAAGAAGAAAAGTTTTAAACAATTTTTTTCCGTATTCACGTGTGGATTTCATGGTGGAGTTGATTCGGGTATATTTTTCTTTCCTGTAAAAGTAAACCATTTTTCTTGTGTTGCCACTGTGTCTGGTTAAACAGCAAGGAAATAAAAAATGATACATAAAATTACAGACGTGTACAGGTGCATCGCATGAGATATTTCAACCATTTTTCTCTTCTTGCAATCCCTTCAACTGTTCATGGTATTTTTTGTGTGTTTGTGTAAATTGAATTTGAAACATTCATTGAGAGAGTATCAGATCTCAGCCTCTCACCTTTAACAATGATTTAACGTTTCTTTGCACAACGCCTTTCTCGCCTACATTTTCACGAGGTAGAAATAAATGCGAGGATTTTTTTTACTTAGCAAACAATACTGTGATTGCTCCGCACAGGAAAATATTTATGCTGATACGGTTGTAAAAAGAGCGGAGTTTGTACGGATATAGCATGGGAATGGGAAATAAATTATGGTAATGTGTGTCTATAAAACAGCGTCGTATCAAATGATCACGGCTGTCGTATCTTATGGGTCGATGGGATTGAAAAGTGTTTGTAAAAGCTATGAAGCGGAAACGATGTCGGTTAATGATGTGACAACCCTTCTGCACAGATTTCTCAAAACATAGCTGTAGCAATGCATAAAAAATGTATACAAACATGGTGTTTTGCGGTGTAGTATTTGTTTGGTAAAGTGGCGCTAGCATGTACTACAGATTACAAGTTGTTTATTCTGTCATAACTTGTAAAAAAGGATAAAATAATTGTAGTAATATGACATGATTCATATTTTTACAATGCCCGTGGTGATTCTAAGGTTGAGTAGTAGTGATGTGTGGTTGTTTCATGCGAGAAACGGCAGATTTAATACTGATGAATTTTGATGTATTGAATCCTCGTAATGATAGTGATGTTGAGAAGAATTTTGTTCATCACAGCTATAGGTTTTGTGCATAAAATTAAGAAAATTGTTAGCCTCTTGGTAGCCCAAAAATTATGTGGTGTGGAGGGAAAGTAGGTGGTAGTAGTGGGTATAAATGAAATTTATTTTACATGAGCGAAAAGGTATTGGATCGTGAAATGATTTCGTGGGGTACTGTTGAAAGTCATGTTGGCTGCGACTTTTCTAGCTGGGTATTTTCAATAAGACTTTTGCACGAAAAATGTAGTCGTGACCGTGTTTTACTGATTGTTAGAGTGTTTGATTGTCAAACTTATGTCCATACGTAGGTAAGTTGTCGACGGTTTGGCATTGTTTGCGTTTTTTGTGTACACTCCCTGTTTTTAAGAATAATTAGAAATGATGACTATATTTTCTGTAGATAATCCAACCCTAATAAATTTTCCTTTTTTTCTAAAAAAGGATTTTTTTTCATTGCAAAAAATAGGGCGATATTAGCCAATACATGAATTCATAGGGGATGCAAAAGCTTATCACGACCGGCACAAGTAAAAATTATTAAAATGCTAGGCCCGATAAACAATTGTCAAAAAATATGTTTAATCTTCAGCTATCAGCAGCAAATTTCATAAAAAAGCGTGTAGCATAAGTTTGAATTTGTTGAAGGGTAAAGTTTTTGCAGTATTATACGCTTGAAAAAAGTGTTCCATTTTCTGATATGATTTTTTTTAGTCTTTCGGCAAAATATTCGCCAAAGGTAGCGGTGTTGTAACTCTGGTTCAAGAGAATACTAATGGATAGTATTCTTCTATGTGTCATCTTGATGTGCCGTGTCTATAATACAGTATAGTTTTTAACGCTTTCATTTTGGGATCAAACTAAAGTAACGAATTCATTTACACACACGCTTCATGAATCTTTACAGGATGCGTCATACCTATAGAGTAAAAATGGTTTGCATGTCTAAGTTAGAGTCATTGGCCTTTATCATGGATTGTACGAGAAAATTATGCATCCGTGAAAAAATAACAGCAAGAAGAATGTTGGTTAAACTAAAGAAATGGCAAGGTATTGTTATTCTCATAAATGCAGAGTAAATCGCACTTGAAACAGCAGCTGCTGTTCACTGTTGGACAACAGGCCAAGACTATTATATATTTTTGCAGTGGTTTGCAATTTTGGGTTTTGAAGACGGAAAAGATTTTTTATGGGATTGAGTGCTGCAAGGAAATCGGAGTGCATGCAACATGAATTATGTTTCGAGACATTTTACGAGGGTTTTTTCTTTGCAAATAAAATAGTTGATATAAACTTTGCCTTTCTGTGGAAAGCAATCTTAGGGTAGCAATGCATATTAGCGAAAAGATTCACGGTTGAACGAAAAAGCACTTATGTGTCTTGTTAAAAGCATATGATGAGAATGGAATTTTTATGAACGTTTCTTTTATCGTTGTAGGACGGTTAGAGACCGCATGTCACAGATTCTGGATACAATGGGCCGTGCTTCAGCCGAGGCGCAATCGTTGCACACAGTGATCACAAACGCGGAGAAATTGAAGAGCAGTCCTGATCAAAAGATCTACTTTTTCTGCGACTTCCAATCAAACCAAGTGGTTGGACTGTTAAAAATCGGGAAGAAGAAGCTATTTTCGTTTGACCAATCTGGGAACCAGCATGAAATGACACCAATTTGCATTTTGGACTTTTATGTTCATGAGTCCAGGCAGCGGCAGGGATGTGGGAAGTTCTTATTTGAAAATATGATGCGGGATGTGGCTATTCCGGTGGAGCATTATGCGATCGACAGGCCTTCAGACAAACTTTTGAACTTTTTGAGGAGACATTACAATCTTAACAAGATTATTCCACAAGTGAACAATTTTGTGATATTCGATGGCTTTTTCAAAAACAGAAGCGGTTAGTTGAAATGTTAAAACATATTTTGAATCTAAATGGGTAATTTTACACAAATAAGTTAATGGGTGGATGCTTGTTTTAGATTATGCTGGCAAGAAAGCTCGATGGGGAGGACTGGATCAGATGCCTGAGCGTGCCCCACGTGTGGAGTCTCATCAGACTCTTTTGGAGGACTCATCAGACTACAACAATCAACCAGCTCTTCACTTACGGAATGGTCAAAGCAATATTCCAAACTTTGTAGCCCACAGGCACAATTCGTCAATAGGTGAGATTCTTCAGCCAACTCAAAATGGCGGTCATCACCTGAATCAACTGCCTGAAAGGATCAGCAGCTATGCTCGCCACATGTAATACATTAAAAAACAATGCATTGTAATAGTATAATACCCGAAAATTGAGCAGCGCGTTCATTTAAACAATAATCAAATTATCGCCGCAGCGCGTTTCTCTAACGGTATGCTAGTTTACTTTGTAACCGGATTCGTTCGTTGCATTCGTTTAAATATAGATTTAATTAAGTATTATTTGTATTTTATTACACACACAGTAAATTGATGACGTATTATAAAACTGATTTAATTTATCAGGGTAAGGGGGTATCGGGTCTAAATGAATTGACACCGCATTTGGAACTAACGAGATGGTCTTTGTCTTCAATTTCAGATAATTTTGATTCCTCAACGTATGAAACCATTTTATAGCTGGAGCTAAGTCGAATATCTAACAATACAATACCAATATTGAATGTAAATTGTACTAATGAACTCTAGCTAAATCGTTGTCCTGTTAATGAAAAATAGTTAATGAAAATATACTACATGTTCGCGGTAATAATGAACCGATGGGAGTGGTTGTGCAAGTTAAATTAATTTCCTATTGTAATTCCACCCAGTGACATATCTCTTTACAAAAAGTAATATTTTACAGGATCTGGTTGTGGGTTGTGGTGAAAACTGCTTGACTGAGTATAAAATGATGTGCCCGTTTGTATGTATGACTGATTATAACAACGTAGAATAATTCATGATTATTTAATCGATAAAACACTATCAATTCAACTAGTCTCAATTAATTGTCCGAGTGAAATGGTATATTATAGTTTTTTTAATTGCAATTGTTGAGAAATCGTTTTAACTGTTTTTGTACTACTAAACAAGATAATCTCTGTCTCTCTGGTCTGACCCATTTGACGTTTTTTTACACGTACAACGTATTTCAAAGAATATTAATGATTTTATATTTTGTTTTGTATTATTTTTGTCGATAAAACGGTTCGACAGGCAGGAGTGGATATACGACGACTCTATTCCGCGATTAAATTTTGAAGTTGAGCACCGTGAGCCAAAGCCGTTTACGCCTCGTGATTTGAAATTTCATCATAATGCGTTATGGTAGTTGAAGTATTTCGCTAACTGCTTCCAATACTAACGTTGTTTGGATAATTTGTCGTGTTTAGTTTTCACTTAATTGTTGGCCGCTACACATTTGTTTGTATATTCATTCACAGATAAATGATTAAGAATTAGCAGCTATAATTATTACTCTAACTGAAAGTTACCAATCTATAGTAATCAGTTGTAATTATAGATGATCTTTGAGCCTGTGAGGTTTTCCGCGTTATGGAACCGTAACTGTCTCTAATAACCTGTTTCATTTCATATAATATTTTGTATTCGTTTCATTCAGTTTCTTTTGATTAGTTTATAACAACAGTTTGTATATATAATATATATTATTTTCTAATTTACGTAGTATTTTCGAAAAGCTTGACTTCTATTGATGGCGACAATGGAATGCGTATACATAAATTATTTTGATTCCTAACACAAAACAGCAACGAATCAACTAAAACTTAACTTTACTCACCATCATGGTGCTTGTGTTCTAGTTTAACCTTTCTCGAAATCACTCACCGTTCTAAAATGTCGCATATAAACTATAAGTCTTGTGTTCTTCATTAGTATTTAAATGTTATAATTTAAACTCTATCTGTGCAATTTTACGAACAAAACTTGCGTCACTGTATTTTTTGGGAATTAACACAAACCCCTGATAACCACGTTCAGTTTTTAAGTTCAAATGTATTAACAATTTGTTTCCATTCAATTTTAGTAGTATTTACTTACATTATTTAAAAAGACTTAACTAAAAAAATACACCATCTATCAAGTATACATTTCATTATTAACAGTTTTTTAGCAAATTGTAAGAATTGCTGTTCTTTCCACACCTTGTGTCGGAACAGTCCTTGGAGTATTTTCGAAACTCTAAGGAAAATTATGCACTCCAAACACTTTTTTCCCATTTTGAACCATCATTTTGGAGAAACAAATCTTAGGACTGTCTACAACCTAATTGACAATAGAATTTATAAAATGTATTCTGCAAAATAGAAAGTAATTAAAAACATTCACAATAAAAACTATCGATTTTCGTTGATAAAGACCTGCCAGATTTAATTATTTGCATTATAAAATTATCATCATATCGCATCGCTGCATAGAATTACTATAAAAAAAATAGTAGTAACTGGAAAATTTCTGAACTTTTATATTTGATATTGCAGAATTTACATTTACATGTACATTTTCGTATCTTCTTGAATTTGAATGTTGCAAAATGCAAGTCCAGCAGTATAGCAGAGAACAGAAGAGTTGCACGGCCATTGGTGTAAGACTGGTAGTGGGAAATTCGAGGTTGTTTTGAACAGCAGCTTTTTGTAGCTCATCTGTTCCCCCATTGCAGGGATTTCAGGTGCACTAAGGTTGGATTAGCAAATTTATATGATAAAATATTTAAGTTAACCTAATTGTTTAAGGTAAGTAGACGGTGACTTCAGCGTTATTTACATCGGCGCGATTGGTCGTGGCGTGCTTTGAAGTGTAATTGATCTTTCACTGGTTTTCCGGTAGACTTTCAAAGGTCAAGATGGGTCACAATGAAGTAGGCGAGGCCGAGTGCATCGATCCCCCAAAGCTTAACATTGCTTATCGAATTGATAACGCCATCACTAACTTCTTCTCTAGACCGGCTGACTGGTTCCGAAGTAAGTGGAAACTTTGTTATTTGTCTCGCAATAATTTCATTTGAAGGATTGCCAAACGATGGAATTATAATGATGTGGAAACTCCTGTATTTCAGAAACTATTGTGGAACCAAATCAGAAGCAATACCCATGGTACCACATGAAGCTCCGTAGGGTGCCCACAGTTGATCAATGTGACACAGACGACATGGTTTGCTTTTATGAAGCGGATGAGCAATACAAACGGGATAAGGCGGTGGACAGCGAGATAATTTCTATTCTTCGGTATAGAATGGACGATTGCGTTCGAGAAGAATATCCTGACTATAAAAAGTGCTTACCGTTGAAGCAGGCCTATGACGATGCTGCTGAAGCTTGGTTTACGAAATGTAAGGTTCATTAAATTGATGTCCTGTACCGGAAGTGTACGGATTAGGTTTAAATGATGAAATTTGTTTGGTAACATTGTAGACGGAGATTTAGGTGCCCAACACACAGTGCTCACAGCGTACATGAAGCAAAAACATCGAATGATTTGGGAACGCCGTCATGGGCCTGTTGGATGTGGGATGAAAAAAAGTGACTATGCAGCTGAACCTGATGAACATTAAAAACTAAAGCAATTTTCACTTCCTACAGCGAACAACAATGTCAGAATTCTTAATCTGGGAAAACATGCAGTCAAAACAAACATGTTCACTGAAGTTATATCGTTTTCGTAGTAAGTAACTGTTGTACCGATTATATCGATGAAAACAGTGACAAGCCATAGTTGTAATTAAAATCGTTTAAAATATTGTAAATCTGTCAAGGAAACTTGCACTTTTTATTTTATTCACTTTCATATAGGATGTTGTATGAAAGATCGTTTTCATTTTCGAACCGTAAGAGGCAGATTTGGAGAATCTGCTTCAGATTTCTCTTGAATTATAGAGAAAATTAGCCCAGATACGAAGAAAATGATTAAGGAACTTGCAAGCTCCGTTTATTCTGCATGGGCAATATCAGGCTTTTTATGGGACGCTTTTATCTTCTCTGTCGAGTATACTTTATGGGTGTCATTAATGGTTACCATATTTCGAACCTGTTTTCGTCTCTGGGAGTGGATGTATTACACCTTGATCGTCTGGTGTGCAATATTTGTGGTCCAACTGTACGTTAACTTAACCTACTATGATTTTATGGATGACCCCATCCAAATTGCGCTGACACAAAAGAAGACATTGGAAGATGGTAGTGAAGTTGAAGAGAAACTCGGGCCCTTGATGAGCAGCTACTACCGTTTGACAAACATCTTATCAATGGCTGTCTGGATTATGACTGACACATTTATCTCCTCCGTGAAGACGACCCTTTGGTTTGGAATGACCTTCTTTGTGTATAATCTCGTTACGCTACTCTGGAGCTACCTGTACAGTGCGATATTTAGTTTCGTGGGCCTTCTAGCAGGCTACTGTTTCTTTGCTTGGCTATTCCCGTCTCTTTTTAACACGGAAGATTGTGACCAATAGAATTCGGAAGTTGAAAAGTATCGTTTAGGACATAATTGCATAGGTGTGCAGAAAAAATAAAACCTATACACTGTACAAAATACTTTGAAGCGTTATTCAGAATGACATGAACCGATCTGTACAAGCTTTTCCATAACTTCTGCTCCAGGGTTCATCGTCCAGGAGGCTACCATGGGGTGAATGTGATTGTATTATTTTGAAATAAACAATCATTTTTTTGCGGGTTTTAATACTTGAATGTCGATTTGGGCTAAATTAAGTATATTTCGTAAATGTATCCTTTAGCAATACTCGTTCGGCCGCTGGAAACTTGCGTTCATTCAACATTTTCGGTCATATATTAATCAAAGTATGCTAAATTTGGCGGTTGGATTAAGAACAACGTGTTGTGCCCGTATACCCCCAATGGCCGCTGCTACCAAATACATGTCAAACACCACGTCATCTCCTCCGCCCACACCTCCACCAGACTCAGATTCCACAGCTGCGCCAAGCATATTTCCAGCTAAACCTTCTACTCCAATTCCAACAAGACCCGCAACTCCTCCAATCCTAACATTAGCGAACTTTTCTCCTCCAAAACTTAAAGCTGTAATTTTGGGTGCAAATGGAAAAGTAGGAAGAACTTTATCTTTTCTCCTAGCACAAAACCAAACATTAACAGACCTGAATCTTTATGATTTACACGGAGCAGAGAGCCTCGCCGTAGACATCAGTCATACCGAAACCCCCGTTCGCGTAACCGGTTTTGTCGGCCCTAGCAACCTAAAGGACGCAATAGAAAACTGCGACATTGTAGTCTGTTGCGCTGGAATGCCTAGAAACCCAGAGATTGACAAAGACGACTTTTTCCAAGAGAACGCCCAAGTCGTCTATGAGCTCATGCAACAATGTGCTCTTCATTGCCCCAGTGCCAAGACTGTCATCATTACAGAGCCTATCAACAGCATAGTTCCAGTCGCCGCAGAAGTATTTAAAACCGCTGGAATATTTAAACCAAACCGCCTTTTTGGAGTGGTCACCCTCGACGTAGTTCGAGCAAACAGTATACTAGGCCAATACAAAAACATCAATCCTAGACATATCAATTGTACCGTTGCCGGAGGTCACACAGACGGAACATGTGTCCCTGTTTTTAGCCAGTGTATCCCTAACCTGGACCTCACCGTCGATGAATGTTACGACCTTTCTGTTCAAGTTAATGACGCCAGCTGGGGACCTGTAAGATCAAAAGAATTCGGCGAGTCTTCCGTCTCAATGGGCTACGCCGGGGCTAGATTTGTTTACTCCCTAATAAGAGCCACCCGCGGGGAAGACAACGTTATGGAATGTGCCTTTGTCCCAACAGACTCCAAACTCATTAAGTACTTCACCTCCAACCTTATCTTAGGAGTGGACGGCTTCGAGAGAAGTGCAGGAATCTCAAAGTTAACTAAATTTGAAAAATCCATTTTAAAAAGAGTTGTTCCAATAATAAGATCTGGAATAGTGAGAGGAGAAATGTTTATTAAGGAACAAAAAAGAAAAAAGACTTAAACTAATTTCGGCCATTAAAAATTGTTTTTTGCAACATCAAACAAATGAAGCTTGAGAAGTTTTTATGCATGCGACATATTTTCATGTGGGATACTCGTGGAATGTGAGATCTTTGTGAGTTTCTTTTCATTAGCTCATCTTCGTGCCAAGTTCCACTACTCGTTTAGCTCGAGCCACCAACCACATCGCAGAGAGGACAGAATATTTCAGCAAATTTGATCAGGATGTTGTGCTTCTACCAAAGAGCTCCCTTTCACCATCTCCATACTGCACTGTAACAAAGGAAAAGCGCTTCGAGTGGTTCGAGTGAATCGAGCATAAGGAAGCGTTTTGTGAAGTGCAGTATCCAGGCGGATTTGTCGTCCATTCGTATCCACACATTTCACCATGTTGCCCACAGGTTTTCATCGAAAAATTAGGGACTGGGTGCTTCCGTGTTGTAATATGCAAATTAGACTAAAGTTTTATATGCACAGTACACTGGTTGCCATTGGTAAGAGATGTTTTGAAAAGATTGCGATTTTTTTTTTGCTATCGACGAGGTGCAAGTTTGCGAGTAATATCACTCTTGGCATCGATGAGACAGTGACAATAATGTAATCGACACCCAGAGTGAGGGTTGGTGTCGTTTGGAGTAATTTCAATATGGGTTTGTAACACCACATCAGACTTAATTTGTATTTTGGGTGCTATTAGGGCAAGATAAAACAAGGTACTTTGAACAAAAGTCAAGAATTATACGCAGAGAGAATTTTGGATTGAATCCAAGTAACTATGGAGGTTTTTTTTTGCGTATTTTATAGGGTTTTGACAACAAAGGAAAAATAAGATAAGGGAAAAAGGAAGATATTATGCGCGTTGACGCAAAACCTTTTTTCTTGTATGAAACTGCTTCAATTTCTATGAAGCTTTCAATTACTTGTCTGAATAGCTGTTGTTGCTGTAGTGTTCGGGTAGCTAAAGCGGTAATTATGAAGAAAACATTAAAAAATTCTTTGTTTCTTCCAATTCATTTTCTCGAAAGCATTGTGCAGGTGTTTTTGCATAAATGGCCTTGTCCTATATGCAAATAGCTGGATCTAGGTTCTAGGTGCAGTCTATACTCTGGATCAAATCCAATTACTTAGTCATACAAGCTAAACTTTGCAAAATAACTTACAATTAATTCTGTCATAAGATCTGCATAAAAGCCGAGGCTTTTTCAGGAAGCAAACACATTTACAAGGATTTGCTCAGAAATGTTCCTTGTTTTGGATGTTAAAGATTGCTTTTTATTATATTAAACTTATTCTTATGTAAAAGTTTTTGCCAGAGTTGAAAGTGACTCTAGTAGCGAAATCTTAAGTATCTGCACTGCAGTGTCACTTAAGTTCAATGGATTATGAAAAAAGAATAAAAAAATGTAAATAAAATTATGCACCAACTTATTTTAGATGTTGCCGCAGAATTATCAATGATGTATGGGGATGAGTTTCCTCCTGTTTATTATGACTGCAGTGAAAGTACTTGCTATTTTTTTGTCGTGTGTCAAAAACGATGCAGGGTAAAAGTAAAAGGGAGAGTGAATCTAGTTGGCTTGAAACAGTTTGTAATCTCAGTTTGTGGTTAGGCGCGTTTCTGCTAAAAGCTGTGAAACTCCAACTCAAAGTTTCTGCCAAAAATTGTCTATTGCGCAAATTTCCTGGGTTGTTTTCAATACTTCTTGGGCTAAAAATTTGGGAATTTTATAAACACGTTTGGGGCACACTGAGACAAAATGCCAGAACCACCCGAACTACCACCGGAAGAACCCCCAGTTCCTTTGACGGAAGCAGAGCAGCTGGAATTGGATATTAAAAATGGAACGACAGAAGTAAGTGGCTATGGAAATCAGAATCAATTAGGTTTGAGATGCTTATCATGGTCTGATAAATGATTTGTGATAGTCGTTGGAAACTACACGACGCATGAAGGCACTATGTGAGGACGCCAAAGAGCATGGAATTAAAGCTCTTGTTGCCTTGGATGATCAGGGAGAAAAGCTGGAAAATTTTGAGAAGGGAATGCGCGATATTTATGAAGATATGGTGGAGGCAGAAGCAGCCATGGCGAGTATGGGTGCAGGGTGCTGGGGACTTTGTGTTCCTTGTACAGAGAAATTGAATAAGTGAGTGATAACAACGTGAAGTAATGTGCTATTGTGCTACCTTTTTTATTGTGTTTCCCCAAGGGAACCAGATCCCGAGTGTTTTCAAGAGTATACGTCCAAGGGCGGAGGTGAACCAAGAGAGGGAATAAGTATGGAAGGAGTGCCAACTTTTGGAGGTTTTATTGCAAAGTATACGAATGACAAAGCGGAGGACGAAATGGAACAAAATATGGAGGAGGTTTCCAACTGTATTGGAAATCTAAGGAATATGGCGATCGACATGGGGAATGAAATAGGGCGACAGAATGATTACCTGGTTAGGATCCAAGCGATGGTAATCTTTCTTTAGTTAATTTAATGAATTTCATTTTGTGACTTTCTGAAATTAATTTATCTGGTTTCTATTTCTTCTTGTTCGTAGTCCGATGAAAATTCGTCTAGATTGGATAAAGCGAATGAACAAGCTGCTAAACTTAATGGATAAGGATTGCTCATTAACTCACTTTTACTTCAACATACTGATACCGTTTGCCACAAAAATGCCTAACTTACAATGTTACCTGTGTATAATGTGTCTGTACAAGTAAACTATGATTGTATTTTTTGAAAAAAAAATCTTTATTAAAATTGCAATAACATTCAGAGAAAATAAAAGAGAACAAAAAGTAAGACTATTACATGAAAAAACAAAGTAAAGTAATAATGATATAATCGCTAGTTTACTTTTCGGAATCAAACCAAAAATCCTTGAATCCTTTAATTGACGTGATTATATTAATTACTCATTAACAGTGGTGTTTAAAGGTGGACTATTCTTCATTATTATTATTATTATTAGTATTATTGTTTTCACTTCCCCCCGCGTCCCCTTCAGTGCTTCCCCTTTGTGTTTCAGTATCAATGGTGACTGTCTCACCGGGTGGCTTTTCAGTTAACAGCGTCGATAATTCATCTAACGGTTTCCGAACATTAGGACAATATAAATTCACATATGCAGTCACAGTAGCCATCAAATCTTCTCTTGTCTGAAAGCACCATCCTGCCATGTGCAATCCGCCTTTCTCCAAATTCATAACTGGGAGTGACCTCTTTTTCCTCCTTTTGTCCTTAACCGGTTGTCTCGTTGGCCGTTCAAGACGATGCAAAAATGGCACGTTAAAGTACGCCGCACCCACACATACATCTAAATTCCGCATAGTATTCCTCACAGGGGCGGAGAACATGTTATCCCAGATGTCTTCAAAAGCCAACTCAGGGGGTCGAATCCATCTGTATTGGATTTCCGGTGTGAACAGCATTTCAGCAGCGCGCTGGAACAAATGATGGGCGTTTGTATTCAGTCTGAATGTTCCATAGCAAAGGCCATGAGCAAATGTTAAAACAGTCCAAACAGCATCCACGACAACATCATGACGGCCCCATGAGAATGAAAACTCGTCTTCCACGTATCTTATCGACTGGTTGTCCTTCTGTATGGCGTATCCGTAGCTGCAATTTTTACAAATCTGTCCAATCACTGTGAAAGGACTGGTTTGAACTTGTTTACACCGGTTTAAGTCCCTCTGAACTATTTCAAAGTCTGCAGGAGGCATATCTATCAAAGCAGTCAAGTCAGAATCCCGGAATAGGTACATAAAAGCTTTTAAAATGTCATCAGAGAACATTTGAGGGACATAGCTGGTACTACATTGGAGGCTTAAGATTTCAAAACAAAGTTTGAGAATTTTCACGATTCTTGGCTCAGGAATATCTCGCCGTGGGGCAGGTATTAGACCGGTCATGTACTTGAAGAGTCGTTCAGTTTGATTGAACACTTTTGGGTCGGATCGGCGAGACTGTTCTTCTTCTGTGAGGTTTAGATCTGCGAAATCTGTATCGCATGGATCTCTCCTGTCAGGGGCAACGAAGTTTGAAGCGTCTGCCACTATCAAATCTGAAGTATTGCATTTTCCAGGAACGTTCAATTGAGCACAGGATGATTCCGGATCAACTGAAAAAAAAAAAACATTATGAAAGTTCATTTCGGCTCAAGTTTCTTCCAAGGAAAGGATTTGAGTCACTCTCTGGCAGTAGTATCAACTTACTATCTAAACTTTCGTTGCCAAATGCCAGGTGTACTTTAAAAGGTTTCATATCCATGTCAAACAAATAATTCTTTTCGTCACACAGATCGGTGNATCTAAACTTTCGTTGCCAAATGCCAGGTGTACTTTAAAAGGTTTCATATCCATGTCAAACAAATAATTCTTTTCGTCACACAGATCGGTGAAATAATAGTCGCTGCATAATAAAAAATAAATGTTTTATATAATAAGAATTACTAAAGCATCAAAATTGTTTTCGTTTACAAATTCACAAGGGACAACTTACGTGGAGTGTGAAGAGGCCATGCATCCAGCAATTACAGGATATGCAAATAACACACCTGAAGGACATTTTTCAGTTGTAAAATGATAAACGTGGTTGCTTTTCCCAGGGTTGCACAATTCAAAAGAAGCGTAGCCTGGGGAAACGAAACATGCAGCGATAATTAGCACTACATGAAATATTCCGTAGACTTACAAATTCACAAGGAATAACTTACGTGGAGTGTGAAGAGGCCATGCATCCAGCAATTACAGGATATGCAAATAACACACCTGAAGGACATTTTTCAGTTGTAAAATGATAAACGTGGTTGCTTTTCCCAGGGGTGCACAATTCAAAAGAAGAGTAGCCTGAGGAAACGAAACATGCAGCGATAATTAGCACTACATGAAATATTCCGTAGACTTGGGGGAAGTTTGTTCTCCTCATCATGATGGCTCTCTCCAAATAATGTTACGAACTTCTTTCTATAAATTACAGCTCAACTTTCGAAGCTATACTTTTTATCATGGTTGCATGTTTCCTTAATGAGCTTACATTAAATTGTAAAAAGCGATTACGCAAGTGATTGCAATTACGATTACGCAAATATGTAGTGGTGATTTGCGTTTTAATAGTTTCAATTGTGTAACTCAAGGTAGTAATAATTTCAAGGCTATAAGTCTCACATAACCCCTTAGCCTGCATTTAAAGGATTGATTTATAAGTATTCAATATTACGTCTATTTTGGCCTAATAGATCTTAAATTGAAGTGAACGCTTTAGAAGGTTTATAATTGCACGCATAACCGTTATGATGGATGGGGTGTCCTGAGCATTTGCATAAAGGAATTGGAAGAGGTTGATTGATTGATATGTAAAGCATACTAGAAACTTGAGTTTCCGTATACCGTTTAATGTGACAACGCGATCTATCATGTTCCATCAAATCGTTTAAACTTTTTTAAAGATACTAATTTATTAATCATAATTAGCTTTGCACCTAAAGTTGGCTCAACTAACATGAGAGGAAAGTTAGAATAGAAAATACGCAGAAAATGCTTATGGAATCCGGAAATTTTCAGAAGTTCCATACACCGGAAACATGTTTGTTTGGAAAACATTGTGTGTAAAATGTCAGAAAAGTTTTTACTCGACTAATTATAAACTTCATCATCATTAACGAGCACTTAGTTGAATTTGCTTTGACAGAAACTCTATGAACACTTTGACAGTACAGTCAAGAAGCTCAGTATATAAAGTTTGCATTTTCACACATCACAGTTTTGTGTCCTTGAGCTAGTTGTCTCATTGTCTCTTGGTTCTACAAGTACCTATCACTAAATTAGATTCCAAAAGTAGTTTTGATGGCTCTTGAGTTTCTTTAAACTCGCAAATTTAACGTTGAGAAATGAATATTCTAATCTTACATATTCGTAATTCACTTTCCATCCTAATTTCATTACAAAGATCATTATAATTAGGTATGCCTGAAACTTCAAAAAAGGATAAGTGTTTGTTGTGTGAAGATGAAGGTGCACATTATTTACCATATTTCGAAATTTTCCTGTCACAGTGTTTGTTTGCACCATAAAACTTAAAGTTTTCGTATTAAATTCCATTCTTTGAAAGAAACTTTTCAAACATTCAAACGCTTTTATAGCCCCTTGACAGTGTATGGTGTAAGGTTGCACACTATTCGATGGTTTCAGCCCATTACTTTTCATCATTTTGCATAGCAATTCACCACAAATGATTTCAACATATATCTATTTCTGTTAAAGAATATATCTCCTTAAGAACCCTATGCATAATCAACACAAATGGTATATACAACAAAGTATAACATGGAAAAGCAAAATTAACGAAACGCACGTGTTGTTCGGTATATTCTCCCATGGATGTTAATAGAGTAATGTTTGCCTTGTTCCAAACTCCAACTTGTAACCTGGGAAGTATCGTATAACACAAGTTTTCGATATTTCTCACACTCAAGATCGACTACCGCTTCTGCTACGCACACAAGAAATCTAATTAAATAGCCCATCAAGCACATAAAAAGTTTATGTAGCATCATCGGTTCTTATGTGTCTTCAGGACGATACTCGTTGTTAAGTATCATTTTCAAAGATCGGCAACTTTCTCCTGCTAGAAAGTATATACTAATATTATGGCTCAGGCTTCTTTAGAAAAACGCCAAAAAACTAAGCCACGCTATTTTCCTCTTAGAAAGCTATTTAATTTCAGTTTTACGCGAATATTCTTCCTATACGATTATTTTTCTTAACTTCCACTTTTCTTAGTTTTCTTTGTGTTAAACAGACATATTTCAACACTCCTATACTTTAAGTGATATTATTGTTATGTGATAACTTTAACAAGCAGTTAAACTTTTCCTGAAAATGAGCTTGATCCCAAGATAAACGACAGGAATAACGACAGTTTGATTCCAATTGGGAATAGTCATTCCAGGCTATACTAAAAATGCAGTTCTTTATATTAATAAGGTTAACGATAAAGAAATCCGATAAAGCTCAAGCACCGTCTCTTTTTTAACTCTGCTACCTTTTTCACTTTTAATAGTCATTAATACCATAAAAACAGCAAGAATTCAATGGACTCTCAACTTTTTATACGTTTTCCCTTTGCAATATTCGCAATAATAAAACATTTACCATTAAAATTGTGATAAACTTATATAACAGCTTCGCTTTGTTTCCGCTCACGTTGGCCAGTTAAGCTTGGAGTAAGTTAATTGGCTTATCTAGTGTTTTATCCTTGTAATAATCCAGGACATCATTTTAGCCTCCTGAGTCCCTACATGTGCATGACTCAGTTGTCTTCCCGGTGACAAGCTCTGGATGTGATGACTAAACCTGCAAAAGATATAATCCTGGAATCAGCTTGGAAACGAGTTTGCTTTGTTGCTATTAGCACGATTGCCATTTTGTATCATTTTGTTACGATCTAGACACGCATTAAGAGAGTACTTCATGAATGTGACACCATAACATAGTTGTCAGTTTCATCAACAGCACAAAAAAACCATTTTGCCAGC
>JAAXOA010000609.1:0-21302 GCA_036561885.1 Salina celebensis
TAAACTACCGGTAATTTTGTGTCAGTCAGTACTTTTGTGAGGATATAATGACCGGATTAAATAATTTTTCCTGCGTTTTTTGTGACAAGCGGTATCCAGAGTTTTGGAGACTCACTCAGCACATGCGTGTCCACACAGGAGAACGACCGTTTACTTGTGAAATTTGTAATCGAGACTTTACTACAACCAGTGAACGAAACCGACATAAAAACATCCATCTTCCATATCACGAACGTGTCAAAAGCTTTGTGTACTGTCACATTTGTGGAAAGCGATTTGTCTCCAAAAAGAACCTGAACCTTCACATTAAAACACAAGTTTGTAGAAAAGTGAAAGTGAGCAGGCGATCTGTTTGGAGTTGTGTTTTCTGCGGTAAAACATTCAAAAGCAGCTGGCACCTTAATATCCACATCCTAGTCGAAATAAAGGAAAAACCATTTCTCAACATTGAGTGTAACGTGTGTTCGAGAAACTTCCTGACGCCAGCGGAGTTGAAGAGTCACGCCCGCACGCACACCGATGAGCGCCCGTATACATGCAACACTTGTGGAAAACGGTTTGTTGCGAAAATTAACCTTAAAAGACATAACCTGATTCATCATCAAGTCGACAATTTGCCCAATTGTGTTTGTAAACTTTGTGGAAAAAAGTACATGTCGTTGAGCTCGCTAAACGGTCATATGTACAGAGAGCACAGTGGAATTGTCTACGAGTGCAACTTTCGCGGGAAGGCGTTCAACGCCAAATTGGAATTGTATAGACATATCATGCGAATTCATACGAAGGAAAATTCCTACGTGTGCAAATACTGTGGAAGATCGTTTGTATACTCGTACCAGCTTGAAAAACACGAGAATATACACACAAGGAAAGTAAAATATTCATGTGAACTATGCGGTCAAGAATTTCTTCTGAAATCATGTCTCCGTCGGCATATTGGAACACACAGTGATTTGAAACGATTCTCTTGTTTGTTTTGTGCGAAAGGATTTCGCACTTTCACTATACTTCGACGACATATCGGCACTCATACAGGAGAACGTCCATGGCGAGAAAATAAACAAGTTAAAAAACAACGTTGTAGGCGTACTTGTATCTAAAGTTTATTCTTTACTTTATTTAGCATTCCAAATAATTGTAAAGCCGAGTCCGTATATGGAATATTTTGTACATAAGTAGTATTTAATAAGTGTAATAGTAATAAGTAATGCACATTGATAATTAAATGTATTTCTATTTTAACTGCGAGAATTTCCATATGGATCTGTAAATATATGGTTGTATATGGTTCTAGCTGTAGTATATGGTTGAATTATTTATGTTGGTCTTATATTTTCTTTAACCTGTTACTTGTTCAGACTAATGAATAAAAATAAAACATTCAAACAAAACCCATTCCTGTTTCTTAGCTAATGCTAAATTCAGAGTTAATTTATCTTTCATTTAAAGCATTGTAAACAGTCAAGCATAAAAAATTCTTTCTTTATACATTCTTTATATTTTCAAAATATGTAAACAATGATGTTGCAACAAAAGAAATGCCTTCTTTCCAGAAGGACTTTGTCGTGTATCGGTTTTAATAAGTAAATAAACGGTTCTTCATAAACCACACTGGTGTACCCGAAGAATCGACCAAATCCCCATATTTTTAAGAACTTGAGTGAGTACTCCCAACATTGAATTGAACGAAATTCTTTGAAAAACTCCCATCAATATGTTGAACCTACAAAAATAGTCAACATCAGTATAATGATAGGTTAAAATTATAGACATAATTCCTTATCTTAAGATTTTCACTTGTATCACCGAAGCTTAACTTTTTGATACAAGACCCACTTATGACTTCTATATTTGACATGCGATTGACAGTGTGCAATTTTGAAGCATGCAGCAGGGTGTATAGCACACTGGAATATAAGGGGGAATTCTACGTTACTGAAAAGACCCTCGGGTCTCGTCTAAAACTTGAATCATGTAATTACCCTTTTGCCGCAGACGTAATCTAATTTCAGATGCAATTCTAAGTCCTTTAGCCTGAATGGTTTCAGACCATACAACATGATTGTTGATTCTGATATGTTTTCATGAATGTGGATTTCATGTCGATAGTCGGTACCTGTTTTTCTCTCACGGTTTAATTTATAGCGGAACTCTAAGGCGTTCACATCCCACTTTAAAAGAAATTGTCTTATTAGGAGACGCTGTTTGAACCGTAATGTGGCGCAAGCTGTGTTTAATGCCGCTGAGAAAAATGAAACCCGTACAAATTTCTGTTGAAAAAGAACTTGTGAAATCCAAACAATCACAACACTATGAACTGATAACTTGTTCCTGAAAACTACTTGATCGTAGTGAAAACTGATCGGACACGGAATAAAGCAGAGAGTAAAAAATCAATACCTCTAAAACTACTGATTTTATCAGTATTTGGATAGTAGTTTTAAATTACAATTTTGTAATTTAATTTGAACCACAGATTTTGTTTACCAAACAAACATTAGGACAAATTCCAACTGCAATTGACTGATCATACCAAGTACGCTAAAATATAATTAACTAGTTTCATGAAATTGGCATTTTTAAACATAGGTATTTTTTGCGCCTTGTAGTTCATGGTATCCATTCATTACCCATTCGCATTAGCGTTATTTTCAAGCAATTAAATTTTTTGTGTTCACTGCTTATTGATTGCACTATCACATTTACTGTATATTTATTAGAATAAGCTTAGAATAAATTAATATTGAATTCAAGTGACCTTTTGTTACTCTAAAAGTCGTCGCTTGCTGTTAGTTGATTCAGCTTCAATAGTTCTTACTAAAACAACGATGTCTTGAGAAGGAGGCTCATACAGTCCGTGTCAATTGCGTGGATACTTGGCTAAAAGTTTGCCTAACCTTATCACTTGTTAAAAAATTTACCCGTGCAACTTGCTGCTACACAAATAGCATCTAGCCAAGTATCTACGCAATTGACACGGACGGTACATCCCCTCGACTAATTTAACTATTCCGGCTATTTCTACTCGTATACCTTCTACACATATTTCGGTTAAAAACATTAAGGCATTTACAAGCATAATATTTCACAGGTATAAAATTTACAAGCATTCCATATTTTGTTAATATCCCCGCCGACTTCAGTACCGGGCTTATTTCATAGGTTGTTTTTGTTTTCAAATCCGCCCCGAGGTCTTCTACATTCTTAATTTTAGTCCGTGAACATGACGGTTTCTTGACGCCAACCGTTGTCAACCTCCTCCAGACTGTCTCTGAGACTGTTATCAAAACCGATATGCCCAAACAAACTGAGAAGACAACAAATATAACCGAAATATTACCAGTAATTTTGGCGGGTTGAGCATCTGGTCGGGGTTTGTCTTTGAGAAACTTTGTCGGTACAAACAAGTGGTGGAACCAGTGATTAATACCTGACTCCTGATGCATCCTGATTCGTTTAAATATATTGGGAGAAACTGCCCCTTGCATATAGAACTTGACAATACCGCTGTCATATATTTCTTCGCCTATGTGCAATTCCATATCCTGTTCCCTGAGTTTCTTCTTAAGTCTGAGCGCCACTGATATCGGCACAATGAAAGCAGCCTTTTCTTCCGATAAGAGGACGTCAAGAATCATTTCTTCTTCTTCTTCATGAAAGTCTTTGCTCAGATGGATGGAAATGCGTAGAAATTCCAGGCTTGTAAAGTTCTTGGGATATAATGTTCTATAATGGAGGTTGTTAAACATTGCTCGAAAGAATATTTGTGGTATTCTCGCCCAGTTTTGAAGGTTGTCCAGCAGGTAAAAAAGCTTGGTTTCTGGAGTAACGTAGTGCTTTCTCGCGACGAGCTCAGCGATAAGTGTTATCTTAAACTGCTCTAAGTTCACCTGAAATTTTTCGTCACTTGTGTTGGAGCTCAAAATTTGAAGTGGACGATTTTTTTCTCGTTGGTAGATATGAAATGGTCCCGTGGTGTCTGACTCGATCAATGTGTACTCAATAGATTTCATACGAGTGTAGAGTTGTATATTTCCTGTTTTAAGATGATCGAAGGATTGGAATTGAAGGACCGGACGGGGTACGACGATGTTGTAGACGTTAGTACCCTTGTAGGCATTGCTCAGTAAGACACCTATTACATACGCACCAGCAAGAGTCACACGTATTCTATTTTGTCGGCAAACTTTGGCGATGAATGGATCACCCTGCTCTAACAAACATTTAAGAAACGAAAGTAATTGATCTGAGAAATACAGAGCTTTGGCTGCTGGTATTAACTTCCTTAAAAGGGCGCTACTTAAGACCATTATGACTACTAAAGTCAACCAAACCTCGAACTGAAATACATTTGTCAACTCATCAAAGGGCAGCGGGGACGATCCTCTTGTTGCTAGAGTAACAAACCGAAGAGCGTTGGACGAGTCGTTGAAATACAACCCTGTGTCGAATGGTATTTCTGGAGATGGTGACAGACGGGTTAATAAGTTGTTCAACGAGTTATAAACCCTTCCTGTAAGCTGTACCTGTCCTCTTGGTGTGCATATTCTATGAATGTCTATTGAAGTGATATTTCCCAGAATAGTCAGCAATAAATGAACCTGAATTCTGGCAATGCGACTCTCATAGCTGTTTTCATCACTGCCATGAACTGGGTTGAATATATTTTCAGTTTCACAACGATACGCCGCTTTTTCTAACAAAAATTTTAGTCGTGGGTTAATCCGTAATAGCCAAGCCTTATTGATTATATCGGGGAATGGATTTGTGAGGTAAGGTAAGGATCCAGAAAGAGAAACTTCTGAAGTTAATTCACAACCTTCATGGTATTCAATCAGGGATGAGATCAATGCAGATTTCGTGTTCCCCTCAACCCTATCGATCCTTGCGAGGAAAAACTTTCCGGTTACTTTTGTTTTGATTTTTCTATAATCCATGTCTGCAGGATCTCGGTCGAGAGTGAATAAACCATCAACCGCGGTCCTGCATGCCTTCTTATACTCGTAACTCAATTTGGGAGATGGATCATCCACAAAGACGAAGTAATGCTGAGTCAACTCTGATAAATCGTTGTATTGGAAAGCTGGTGTGAAATCCGATGACACACTGATGAGAGTTCTGAAGAGAGCAAAGGGATGAAACAGATTGACCTGAACATCACAATTCCAAGGTTTTGAAGCAAAGGCAAAGTTTGGTATCAAAAGACTTGTGCAATACGTGTGTACATCGAACTTTTCGAAAGAGGGTGTTGTGTCAAAATATCGGGTTGAAGTGCAAACAACTTCTGACGAGTTGGTTCCCGATGCTCCAACTGGACCCCACATTCTTTCCATTGTAGTATGAGATTCATTGATATTTCTTAGGACTGCGATTTGATTTAGATTCCGAACTACGATTGGAGACGACAAATGGGGAAAATCAACTGTTGTGAAACTGGACGTAACTACAATGACACATTTCTCAAGTTCAAAGGGAGTCAGCAAGGTTTGCAGGTTGACTAGCGGACTGGCATATCCACTCTCTTTTTGAAAGATTTTTTGGGCTGTTGTAAGCCATTTTTGCTGAGCTTTACTCCAAGAATTGGATTTTATGAAGTTATTATTTATATAATTAAACGAAGGTGACTGACCAAATATGGAACATATTAGTCCGAGTAGTACGCAAGTTGCTGATAAAAACTTCATTTTGACGAGTTGTCGCAACTGTATTTGCACTTAACTGCACCTCTCCGTTTTCTAACAGTCCGGCTGACTTCTTCCTGATTTAATACGTTTACGCTAAATTAATATTAATTATCAATCGTAATAGTACAATTCTTGCAGTTAATTATTGGTCCAATTGTCTTTCTTGTATTGGTTTTCCGCGGTTGCTTAGTTTGGTGTCTGCTAACAGTCTGAAGACATTCTCCTAACTACCTTTGTCTGCTAACGAACCTGGGGTTATGTTACGTTGGCACGTGGCAAATAAAACGGACGTCACGTTGGCTGTTGCGTGTACTGCTTCAGTTATATATATTATTCAGCACGTTTACGTTCCACCCATTTGCCACGTGTAATTAAAAGCTCATAACTGTTCCACGTACGGGTTATGTATTGTTCTGGGTACTCAAAGAGAACTATTAAATGAATTAATTCACTGATAAGTTCATTAGAAACAATAAATATACTTTATAGTTATGTGTGTACGGTTTACCTAAGGTCTTGGTACTGTTGGTACGTCCCTTGAAATTCAGATCTAGTATCAGGAAGTATGCATTTAACATTGAAAGCAAAAGATGAAATAAGTGCTTTGGCATATTAAAAACTACGTCTTTAGTTTCGGTTGAGCGCAGTTATGGGCGGGTAAAACGTTTTTAACAGCATGGGCGGGTGGAAGTAAAATATACAAATTTCGCCAACGTGACCCTCTATTGTACCTTTCTTTCCGATTTTATTGCCATTTAGGTAAACCGGAAGTATTAAAATGGGGATTTTTAAAGTCTTATTTTAGAACCTTCCGCAGGGATTTCGGCAAAACAAAAAAAGGACCATTTTAAAGGGAGCCTTACAATTACAATTGCAAGAAGAAAAATCTAAGAAGGAAGGAAGAATGTGTTATTCCATATATTCGCGAAATCAAGATCATCAAGGTTTTGAGATTTTTTAATCAATGGATTGCCTCGTTTCTGTTTCTTTTTCAGATTTCTTTTCATTCCAAGCTATTTTGAATGGAAGTGAAGATTATTTTCCATTTTTCCTTATACACAGGGTCAAAAAGGCAGGATCTAAAATATGCAAACACTAGACGAGTCTCGCTAATAATGCTCTGTGGCAACAAAAATCTAAATAAACCAGTCGGTTTTAACAAAACGATGAACACATATTTGGATTCTAAATGTTACACATTTTAAAAACCAACAATGTGTAAATTCTTTGGTTCTGACCACGCGCTCAAGGCCTTAGAGTATAGTTCATGTAGCAAACGAACAAGTATCAGACCAAATTAGCTTTTTTTGCCATTTCTAGATCGTCATCAACTGACTGACGGTGAAATTTATAATTAGTTAGTTTATTGCACTTTGCATCAAGGTTAGCCAATTATCCGTGTTACGGCAGTTTCTACGTTTCATTTTACTCTGGTGATGAGAGGATTGTTCTAAAAACTTTTGAAAATATCTAAACTCAGATAAACTGAACCATATATTTAGAATTTGTGCATTGCACATTGTATTAATATGCCAACCCGTGATTGCTTCCAATGTGCAATGTTAAACTTTCTCGTCACATGACCCACCTCTAACGTACGTAGTCAGGAGTTATCGGCAAGTTTACAAAATCGAACTATCATTGATATCCGATTGAGTGAATTTATTTAGTATTTATTCATCAAATCTGTTTCATACAAGTAGAAACCCTTTACATTTGACAATTTTTTTGCAACATTTGAGTTGAGATAATTATCATCCTATCATCATCACATTCCTATATTCATCCGGTGGGTCCCCAAGATCCCGTACCGTAACATCTGCAGCTACTCCTCCTTGTCCCCTCAACTCACAAGATCACCTCCCATCGTTACACATCAAATCTGTTTCATACAAGTAGAAACCCTTTACATTTGACAATTTTTTTGCAACATTTGAGTTGAGATAATTGAGAAAAAAATCAATTTATGTGCACAACTTTCACTTCGAAAAATATAGTTTCAATGCAGCCAATGCCGTGTATTCGTACTAGTTATTGCTTACTGTGCTTGCAATACACAAGATCTTTGTAATTTTATTGATACTTGTCAGTCATACATACTTCTTACTAGTTAGTAGTTGAAGGTAGTCATATCATAAACATTGTTCATTTTAGTGAATCCAAGATCATATGCTTCAGTAATTTTCCACGTCGTCATTTAAAAGTTTTTTTATACTACAATGAAGTAGAGACCCTTGAGCTGAAAGACAAATGGTCGGATTCTATTCTATCACATGAACAAATATTGGAAACAACGAAAAAAAAAGTCTACCAATTTAACTTGCAAGTCCTAGGGAAATAAACTGAAAGGGTATGTAATGGAGGTTTAGGCATTAAATACCATTAAATAGATTTAAATAGATAGATTTAATAGACTTTTCAAAGGATCGATCCAGTCAGAATTAGAAACAAGCATATACATATTTCGTATATTGAAAAGGATTTATATTTAGAAGGCAGTTGTCGTAAAACGTGATGTAAAAACATGGCCTGTCTCCGCAAACAGAATATTGGTAAAAATTACAATCAATACATTTTAAATGCAACCACAGTAGCAGTCACGTAGTCAGCCGTTTGTCGACCGAACGCTTGCAAGACTTGACCAACATGGAATTTAAGTCCACATCGACAGGTCATAACATTGTAGCCCTCTCAAGGCTACTATTCAAGTCTAGCAATGTGGCGAGTGGGCTTCCCTTCAAATGGCGTGACAAGAGAAACACTGTTGTCCCAGGGACAAGAAGAACAACACAACTTTGTAAACTTAGACTCGTTTTCGTTTCTCTCTGTTCGCTCGCTATATTTTGTCAAGTAAAGAATACATGGAAACTGGCTGACTTCATTACCAGATGTGTAAGCTTGGCTATAATTTGCGGACTTTTTAAATGTTCCAGTGACATCTACTTGTGTACTTTCAAATATAAGGAAATCGCCCTCACATTTCAGGCATTTGCACGGTTTGAGGAACGTCATGCAAATTGTAAGATTTCATATTCAATTACTGAACTCCATTTCGTATGCATTTTTTAAAAAAATATTTATTTTTTAGTTATACGACAAGGCAAGGTTCGAATCCAGACACTTGCTGGGAAGGTCCTTCAATATTTCACATATGGACTTGCAGTAACGTCATTGTTTGGACTGTTGTGTGTCGGGGTGCCGGTAGTCTTGCCTTGTTTACCCTCCTGGTCTTGCTACTGGATTGTGCCCTCTTGTCAGCATTATGTCGGATTCACTCCAAATACACAATGGACCGTTTTGGAACTCGCTACCAGACTTATCCTCAGCGCTGTAATGTTCGTATACATTACAACAATTGCATCTTCAAACGTATTTGTGGTTGGTATTACAGTAATTGAATCATATGCAATATCTTCATACAGTATTGCTCTAAAATCAAGCCAACTAAATGGACCAAGTTTCATTCGAGTTCTACGAGGACTTCGTCTCTTGATAGAAAATTTAAACGGCTGTTTTGCATCATGGGGCTATTCGGGATACATGTTCGGTATGTTGCTCCTACAAATTCATTTGTCGTGTACGAGTTACTTGATGTACCAAGGGAGGCTGACGCCGGATGTGATATGTGATTGTATTGCTCGTACCGTGTTGTTACGGAGCAATAGCTGCGGGAAGTGCCTTGGCTACAGTCTTTGGATTTTATGGCCAAGTTCACTCGAATGCGACGCACCTCTCGACCACGGTCAAGAATCGGAAATATGGTCGCACAATTCATCTGAGTTTGAAAAGCATTCCACTGCTGGGTTACCGGGACTACTCCCACTCTTACATAACTTGCATAACTCCGTTGTTGGTTCAAAAGTTTGCTTGGGAGCAGATCGTTACTCTAATCTTGTGTTTTAGAATGTAAAGTCGATCCAAAATTAGATGTTTTTTAGTGGTTTTTACTGTTAATTAGTCAGTAAACTGGGCTCTCATGGGTACTTCTATGTTACCGGCTCTGATTGAAGCTTGAAAATTAATTCAATTGCAGAATTACACTCAATGCACAATCCAAAAACTTGAGATTTGAATTAGAATAAATTACACTAAAGTCAAGCACCTGAACAAACTTGCAACCATTTACAGCTTATAATTCGTTCTGGATTCGTATTATGCAAGCCCCATCTTCTCAAATTAAAGCTTGGCGAGGGACCAATGGTAAATTATCTAAATACTTTGTACATACATACTTTGATTGAAGTGCGACAGATTGTAGAGTTATCTATCGCCATATGGGTACTATGACGCGAGTTTTAGAAATAGTACCGTATTCGTATTCAAAAAGTACCTTATTAACACAATAGCACCAGAAGTTAACGCAAACTGCTTAACAAACTGAATGTGACGAAATCTGCGTTTATGTGTTAAGTAATTGATTTAATTGAAATTTCGACACTTTTGTCTGTTTGATTATCTCCCTCAAATGTCGACTTATTACACCAAACCAAGTGCATCAACTAAATATTGCTAATAAATTACACAAGAATACTTAAGTTCCCTTATTGGTCGCTCAGATCCACTTGCCTTTGAGAGTTTACCATCCGTATATGCTCGAGTAAGGCCTCGTAGAGCCATAGAATCCTTTTGCGACAGCAAACCATAAGATGACTGCAAATCTTGCAACCAAATGAAAGGATTTGGTATTTGTGCAGAAGCTCACAAACGAATAATGTTATACTAACCAAGGTCAGTAACGCAAAAATCGGACGCAAACTATACATTGACGATAATGCCATGGGCGGTGCATCATCAAGCTTGGCGACAGAGTTTTGCTTATCTAAAGCTGCTACGTATTTCCTTGTTAATCGAGTCAAATGGTAGTCTTCCATTTCCTTCATCTCCCAGTAATTCCCAAGTCCAGATTGTGACCAGGCCTCAAATGTTGGCAACACTAGTTTCGTGAAGTAATTGTGAAGAAACGACCATGGTCTGATTATTTGCTCGTCCTGCATTTGACTGACATGACTTGTCCAAAACTGAGGTTTATCCGCGTACACTTTTTTAAACAGTTGCGTTGCAGCTCCAGAATTAATGACTATCATCGGCACATCGTATTGAATTTGTAATGATTTAGTTTTGTTGCATGTAATCAGTTTGTCCATTTGTTTGGTTGACATATTTATTTGGTAACTGCTGGGACCACACAGTAATATTTTTTTCTGTTTCAAAGTTTTCCACCATTTTCTCACAGTTTTGGATTTTTCCGTTTCAGTCATTTTCTTAATGACATGGTCAAATGCTGGCACTCGGCGGCCTTGTCCCGAGTGCGTCACCACCCGAGTAGTGGTGAATATTCTGACATCATGTTTTGGAAACTCGTCAAGTGTTTTGGGATGTTCGGGTGGTACAGGGAGTGTAAGGGACGACGCTAAATCTCCGCCGTACAGAACTGTTACAGACATGCACAAGAAGGCCCAGAGTAGCAGGATTTGTTGGCATGTCCTGTTCAGGTTGTCCAATGCCGACTTATCAGTCAGCGGTGCAAAAGCTCTTAAAATGCTTTCACTAATTCCGAGTTTAGTTCTTATGTGAGTGGTTTTGTTACATTTTGATGGAACACGATGCAGTATGAAGATAATAATGCAAAACATAGCTCCCAAATAGTACCAGATGTTCCATGAAAATGGTACAAAAATAACCGACCATCCGTTCTGTGACAAAGCTTTCTTGCTAACCACTGCGAAAAAGGTGAAGGAGTCAATCCTCATCCCATATCCAATGATGAAAATTCGTGGGGTAGGTTGTGTTAGGCAGTCGCAAACTTTCCCTTCCCGGAGAGTTAGAGAATGATCCATTAAACCATAACCAGAAGTCTCCCGTGTGTCAGTTTGTACCATGGTGACGTTGAATAACTTGTTGATTTGTGTAACAATCGTGTCCTGCCTTAGTGTCCAAATGTTTTTCTTGTGAATACCAGCACAAATTATCTTTCTGGTACATTTCAAATGAATGGGCTCATGATGGTGGTTTTGATTGATGCTTATCCAGTGTCTCCTGAAGAATGCCTCATTGATTGGTGCTGGAGTCTTAAAATACCATATCAACCGGACATTTCCTCGAAACAGGTGTTGAACTCGTCCAGATGCACAAATGAAACAAACAATTCCAATTCCGTAGTGTGTGCTGGAAGGACTGATATATATACGGTAGTCCATGAAGCTTTGGTAAAATCTGAAGTCAGCGAAAATCGGCTTCCAAGCCCTAATGTCCTCCCTAGCGAAATTCCAAAGTATGATATATCGAGGATTTTCTCTCTTTTGATTACTAACCGTGAAGTCATGGAACACTGTCTGTTTTCTAGCTCTTTGTGTTTCTGTGGCGTATATGGAGGCACTACAAGAAGTGTATTTCACTGGCAGCTGATATGGACTGAAAAAGTTTTTGACATGGAACGTTTGTAAGACAAGAGGAGCTATGTTTCCATAAGGTTTTTGATAATATGTAGCCAGGGCAACTACCAACAAGACAGAACGTTGTCGGTTCGGTTCAAACTTGACCTTGATTGTACAAAGAGCTAAAGCATTGTCCAAAAATGATTCAAGCTCCCTTGAAAAGTTCTTTCTTCCGAGTCTGTTTGCATGAAATTCTGCTAAACTTATGCTACTTACGCAGACAAGATATAATATATTCAATGCTTTCATTTTCTTCACAGCATTTGATTAAACTGACCAAAAAAGTGCATAAGTTTGAACAAATGAAGGGAAATACACAGAGCCACAGTCACGTTGTTAAAACAAATGTCCAAAGAGCTGTCCACGTAAGTTTTTTTAATTTTAGCCCCGAAACAATGTTTTTTCATACTTTGTGTGTTAATCTATTGACGTTTCGCCTATCCGTGTAAAGGGTCAGCTGAGATAGCTGCAGCCTCTCGTCATAGTGCTTCAACCGATGGAGCCTTAATTTGTTTACCCCAACAGGACTTTATGACATGACGAAAAAGTTTTTCAAAGTGAACATTATTTTTGTTGGGTAGCTTTAAGAGAGATGTCAGATGAACACAGGAATAGTTCGCGGACACACTCGGGCGCGCTGCTTAATATTTTTGTTACGATGGTTTTATGTCTTCCTCGACACGACAGGAAATTACTTCAATCCTACCGTCTAGTTTTAATTTACCTCACATTTGCATAAAATACAACACGTGTACGAAAGTTATTGTTTATTGATTCTTTGCTGTAAGAGTGGTTGGCATATTTCAATTGGGAGAGTATATGATCGTGAAACGAACACCCATGGTGTGGTACCCATTCATGAAATAAATTGGTTGTGTAAATGGAAGTAATGAAATCAATTCCGGACTCCTGATAATACAATCAATAAATAATTTTAAAAGCTTTATTGGCTAATACTTTTCTATAAAAGTCAGCTTAAAATGTGGCTTTCGTAGTACCACGGTGGTACCGTATTTTGGATCTTTTTATTATTACGTCATGATGCATGGAAACTTTGATGTAGAATGCGAAACGCCCCTGATGACAGTATTAAAACGCCTTGTTTTTCTCCATTACTTTCCATGGCCATGTTCTTGAGCGACTCCAAACAGAGATTCAGCTCATTTAGCCAAAACCTGTGTCGTACAGTCGGGTTGTCCTAAACCAACATCCAATTGTCGTTATAGGTGACCCTTAAAGAATTCCCCTATAGGTCAACATTAGTATGCGCCTAGAAGTTAATGACGGAAGTCCTGATACCCTGTCCTGTTTTCTGAGAGGTCGTTATCCTCATGAATCAATCCAAAGAAAGTTTTTGGGGTTACCTGAGATTATAAAGAGGACTTCATCCACACATCATCAAGATCATAAATTATACAGCAATTAATAATGTCTCAAAACAGTGTTGTTGTTTGTTGTTGTTCCTGTTTGCTTAAAAATAAATAATAAAAACATGCACATATTATTTAGTACAGATAGTTACTGCCGTTTCAACCACGGTTGAATATCCTAAATCGTGGTTTCAACGTTATGAAGAATATGAAAAGTATACCAGACAACTTGGTATCGGCTCAATTGAATTTTTATCAACAACGACTGAAGCCACCAGAGAGCCAGGTCGTAGATTTCATTTCATTCATACACCTCTGCATTCAGGATCCCTCATCTAGGAATTGAACACAAAGCACGACAAAAATGTAAACAAGACATGCACACCCAGTGCTCTGGAATTTCTCATCACTCTCGTACATTTTGATAATGATTTTGTTCTGTTTTCCTTTTTTTTTTTGAGTTAGAGAAATTCGAGTTTGTTTTTATTTCAATGCAGTGCAGAGCATTGGAGAGGACAATGGAGAAGGTAGTAAAATAGGGTGGACAGGGCTCGAGTTGAGAAGACGGCTGATCTTCTGTTTAAAGTAAAACTCTGTGGAGAAGATAAACACTTGTTGCGTGTGGTTAAAAAGGCAGAGGTAATATCCAACATGTCTAATTTCTGTTAACGCTTAATTAATTAGTATGATTTTCTTATTTTAGAATGAAGTGCCTTTCTCCACAGCCTGTTGGAGGATTGAGAAGAAAAAAAAACTGTTGTTGTTGTGATATCATGTGTTTTTAAAGCATCCGAGTTGGTGTCAGTGTAAATTTAGTTGGAATGGAATTAAGGTTCCAATGACCAGTATAAAGATGGAGGAATCATCATCAAAGTATGGGCGTTCAGACGCCAGTGAAGAGCGGAAGAAGTGGAGGGAAGAAATGACAAAAATGAAAGAAGAGAATGCAGCAGTGAAGAAAAAGTATATGGACCTTGTTTCCAAATGCACTGACCGCCTCAATCGTTTGGAGTTCTTCCAGAAGAAAGTGAAAACAATGGAAGAGAGTAAAACAGTGCTGGAGGGAAAGATCAAGGATTTGGAAACTTGGAACAGGACGCTGCTGGACAACGCGCAGATTATCCTGGAACAGAAGAGAGACTTGGAGAAAAAGAACAGCGAGTTGGAGAAAGGGAACTCGCAGGTTATCAGGAAACAATTAGAGAAACGGTTGCAACAGAGTTTCATGGAGGAAAAGAACGTTTTGGAGGGAAAGAACAAAGAGTTGGAGGAAAGAGCACGGCTACTTTTGCAACAGAAAGAAGATTTGGGAAGACAGAACGGAGAATTGAAGAAGAAGGTTGAAAACTTGATGAAGGAGGAGAAGGAGTTGGAGGGAAGCAAGAAGAAGCTGGAGCATAACAGAGACATTCTGGAGGAGCTGAATAACCACTTGGCGAAAATAAAGGAAGAAATGTCAAACGAGAATAAAAAGCTGAGCGATGCGAATACAGTCCTTGCCGCAAGTAACTCAAAATTGGAGGAAAAAGCACGTGACCTTGAAGCCCAAATGAGGGGTTTAGTGGAGGGAACAAATGCTGAAATGGAGGAAAAGAATAAAAACTTGGAGGAAAGAATCGAAGCATTGCAGGAGAGGAATAGATTTTTGGAGGAAAAGAAAAGCAGCCTTGAGAAGTTGTACATCAGTCAGGAGGAAACAATTAAAGACTACTCCCAGCTGGAGAAAGACAAGTCAACTTTCAGAGACCAGTTGAATGCTAAAATTCGGAGTGAGTGGTTCCTCCACACGAAGATCAAGGAGAAGGACTATCACATTGTCCAGCTTCAAATTGAGCTCCAGGCGGTGGAAGAGAAGAATGAGTCGTTAACTTTAGAAAACAGTCAGTTAATTACGGCTCTCCTTGATGTTCAGGAAGAAATTAAAAGCCTCCGACAGGAAAAAGAAACGCAGAGTGATGTCCATGTACTTGAGAAAAGTTTGGAAACTGAGCACAGACAGCTGTCCGAATGTAAACAAACTCTCATGGAAGAAAAACTCCAACTGGAGAAGGAACTAGCTGTTATTTCCGCAAAATTGCAAAATGTTGAAGATGTTTTTGACAAGTTCAAAAGACAGTGTTCTGTTCGAGACAGCAACGCTTTGGATTTGTTCAGTTTCATTTCTGATTTCATTTCCAGTCGGTTTTCCACGCTGGAAAATTTCTGTGACAAAATGGAATCTTTAAACAGCACCAAGCTAGAAAAAGCTACGATGGAACCACCTCCAGTGCAAAGTGCCAAGATTGTGGAGGCAGCTGACGTTGATTTGGAGATTGTCGAAGTAGTCAGCAAGAAAAAGGAAAACCAAAAGAAGGAAGTTAAAAATAGTGAAAAAAGTGGAAGAAGTGAAGACCGTGAAAAACGTGAGAAACAAATGCAGAGGGAAATCCGGAAACTGGTCGAAAGCAACAATTCCCTCATGGAGGAGAACTTGAAGCTTCTGGAAGGAGTTGCCGTTTTAAATGATCAGAAACGCCGTTTGGAAGAAACCTTTGAAAAATTCCAGAGCAAAATGGGAGGTGAAAGGAAGTGGGAGAGTCATTTGGAGTTGTTCACCTCCATTGCCAAGTTCATTTCCAGCCGGCGTGTCGAGTTCGACAACTTTTGCGATAAGAAGGAAGTAGTCAAGTCTTCCGAACCTGAAGATTCTATAAAGTGTCAAGTTCTTATGGATGCGATTAAGGCATTGGAGAAAAGAAACGCAAATTTGGAAGCGCTGAACAAAGATTTGGAAGAAAAGGCGAGTATCCTGAAGATACTGTCTAAAACCCAGGAGGAATCCTTGAAAGAGTTGTCACCTCTCCAGGAGGAGAATGCCACTTTGAAGCACGAACTGAACCGGAAGACTCGTAGTGAAAAGTGTCTTAAAGATAAAATCAAGGAGTTGGTTGTTGAAAGCACAAACAAAAAGAAAGCTCAAAAGGAAGCCATAACGCGAAGACGAAAAGAAAGATGCAGTCTGCAATTGCCCCTCCCCCAGAATGAAGCCACGTACAAGTTGTTACTGGAAGAAGCACTTCAGCTTGAACAGGAAGTACTTCATTTAACTGGAGAAAAGGAAGCCCTTGAGGATGAAAAGTGGAAACTGGTGCAGTCCAACCACTTTATGGAACAAGAACAATATCAACTTGAAGGGAGAGTTAAAGTTTTAGCGGAAACAATTCTGAGCATTGAAAAACTCGCCGAAAAATTCCGATCAGAGTGTCACCCTGGAGAGAGCGTCAGGAAAGGGAGGAGCGCCTTGGAGTTATTCACGTTCATTTCTGGTTTAATTACCAGTCGATTTTCGTCTCTTGACGAGTTTGTCGAGAAACTGAAGCAGTTTGACCCGGAACGTCCAAGTAAGTGTAATTTGCTTGAAGGAGTGAAACTCCAACTGGAAAAGAAGGTGGCAGCTTTAACTGGAGAAAAACTCGAACTGGAACAGAAAATAGCAGGAATAATTGAAGAAAAACGGCAACTGCAAAAGGACGTTGACTCCATAGCTTTAAAGTTACTCCAGCGGCAAGTGGAAGTTGATACCTTAACTGGGGAGAAAAAACGCTTTGAAAACATCTTTGACAGTTTTCGAACCAACTGCGAGATTGGAAATGGTCACGGAACAATTGCATTGGAGCTGTTTGATTTTATTACCAAATTCATTTCCAGTCGGTTTCCATGCTTGAAAACGTTTTGTGATAAGTTGGAGGCGATGTGCATTCCGAAAATCCAGGATGATTTGAATGGGCCACCATTACAGGATGAAGACCTAGAATTATCCGGTGATAACGAGCTAACCACATTCAACGCTATTAAAAAGCAGGCCAATCTCATCCCTCCCAATTTACAAAAATCAAGAAGAATTGTAACAAAGTACAAAAATCGGAAGACTGAAGCCATCAAAAAGCATAGAAATGCTCAACGCCAGAAAGCTGTAGAACCAGAAAAATCTCAGTTGAATCAGAAGACGCCAGTTCTAACTGCGGAGAAGCCAAATGCTGAAGTTGTTGCTGAGTTTGGAAAAGAAGATGGAATGGAGGAAACGAAGGAAGGCGGTTCGGGAGTGAAAGTGGAAGAGACGCAGTCTCCCGAGCAGCACGAGACAGAGCAGCCTTCATCCCCATCCCCGCCAATGGAGAATGTGGAAAGCTCCATGGACGCTGGTGTAGAGTCGCAATCTAGAAAGCGACCTGTTCCTGATACTGATGAGTCAACGGAGGGGAGCTGCGCCACAAAACTACCTAAGCAAGACGCTGCCGTCGTAGGTCTCGGAATAAGCGTCGACGCACAAGAAAACAAGGCTCCATCGAGGCTCTCACAGGTTGTGAAGATAAGCTATGTTAATAGTGAAGACGATGAGGATGTCGATGTAGATTAAAAGTTTTGGATGTCTATATCTGGTAAAACCCGTTAACTTTGGTACTTGAACTCCCACTAGTTTTGGATTTTATTAATTGATTTCATTTATTTATTTGCCTTACAGATTGAGCTTTACCTATTCAGCTATTACGCAAGCAAGCCAAATTGCCAAATATCCTTCTCCGAAATGGCCAACCTCAACGGATAGAAGAAAAGACTGAATCTCCTTCGAGAAATGTTCATTTAGTACAAGTTGAGAAACGCGATAAACTCAGGAAAATAATTTAACAATCCATGTAGTTTTTTATGTAGTAAATTATGCATATTTTTGAGTTAGTTTTGAACATGGGGCAATCTAAGAATTAAATTAGTCATATGAAATACATATGCATAATGTGAAACCCATTAAACAATTCAATTTAAAAAAGCAAATTTTATTAACTTGTATTTAAGGTAGGTTTGCATGAACACATACAATTTCATCATCCCTTTCATAAGATAACTAATCATTAGAAAACAATGTGGTATCGATGAGAAGTTGGCGGAATTTTGCAGCTTTCTAGAGGGTAACTTCCTCATGTCATGTCCAATAACTTGTCGAGCTTCTTTTTGAACTTCTCTTGACCTTGGGCTGGGCGAAGACGGAGAGGAGAACTGGGGGCTGTGGTTGTGGCGTTTGCGAAAGTCCGGGAACTTCACAAGGAAGATGTTGTGCTTGTGCATGAGGAGTGGGATAAAAGTATTTATCACATTCCAGACTATCCAAAATACTAAGAATTGATGTTCATTTTGTTATTTTAAAGTAACAGTTTAATTTACTTACTATATTTATACGATCATTTCACTTGCAAATAACAACAGCCAAACTCTTCCATTACATCTTCTTTACAATTCTTTACAAAATGAATTTCCTGTAACCCCCTTGCTGTGACGTCTGGACGTCTGAAATAATACATGTTTTAATTAAAATGTAGGCGGAATTTTTAAAGTTTTTGATAGTTTATGGTGACGCAAGACACTCGGTAAGCTCCATGGCAACAGCGGCGTTTTTCTTCCTGAACAGGTCTCGGTACTCATCTAAAGTCTTCAATTCTGCTCGCTTCCTGCCAAACAACACAAACAAAATTATTTTTAGTAGTGGGTAATATTTGTAACTGAGTTCGCGGCATAAAATAGAGCTGGTGAAACTTACAGTTTTAAAACCTCCACAGCCTTTTGCTTCATACGGGGGAGTTCCATGTTCTTGACGAACAGAAAAAGTCGTAGTCCGACCAGCGCAGAATACCAGGCCCCGTCCATGGTTAACAAAATGGCGGAAGTGGCTTTCTCCAACGAATTGATTCCGTACTTGTGACCCGCCTCAAACAACTCGAAGCAAACCCGAGAGTTTTCTTGAGGAGTCTTCAACTCCCAGACGTAAAGATACTCCTTCAGGGCCCTCACGCTTTCCTCCGACATGTCCGGTAGCTCCAAAACTCCGGTGGTTGCCTCTTGCATTTTAGTAAGGAACATCCGTTCGAAGGTGGGGCTGTGGGCAGCGAGGATGCTTCGGTGGAACTTGATTTCAGCACCATTTTGAGCGATGACACTTCGTGTCTGCGAGGAGCTCGTCAGTTAGCATTCTCCGGTTTACAGCAAGAAGGTCCTGAACAGTAGGGTCCGCTCCGATAATCCGAGGCAACACCAACTTGACGGCGACAAGAATAGTCCATTTGGAGGAGTGTAAGCTCCACTGACCGTACCAGCTGGCATCCCCAGTTGCCTTGATTTTAAATCGTTTCGCATAGGACTGGCTTTCACAGTTGAACAATTCTAATGAGCCAAATAAAACGGAACCATTTTAAAACCTGTGCAATTGGATCATCACCGAATTTACAGTTATTGTTGAAGAGGTAACTTACGAGACTGTCCAGTTGGAGTTATAACAAACTGTTGACCGTCGCCGTTGCCATTGCCCGTGGAATAGTCAACACGCCCATTAATGGACGTAGCTTGACGAACAATCTTGGTAACATCCAGTTTTATTTTGACTTCCTTCAGACTACTCGATTGCCCCCCAAAGAGACTCGAAAGAAACGCGACACTGTCGAAGAGGCCGATGGAGCCTTCGTACGGCCCAGGACCGGCAGGTGCTTTAAAGCCAACAATAGCATGCAACCCAGCAACTGACTGGCCAACTTTGACCTTGGGAGTGAGTCCAGCAGAATGTAGTCCATCCAATAACTCCTTTGTAACCAGGGCTGCAGGGATTATGACTAATCGAGCAAAATGGCCACTTGAAGTAGTTCTATGCGCATATCCGAATACATAGTTATATAGAGGAGAAGGTGCAATGGTGAGCGATCGCTCTTCCTGGATAACGAACTCCATCCCACTTTTTACTTCAGGTACCTGAGGATGATGGAACAACTTAACTTTTACAGGTCGCACAAGTTCTAAACAGTCGCCGTACGCATACTTGAATACCAACAAACTCTGTCGTCGTGACTCTAGAATGCAATGCACGCAACGAAACATAAAACAAAAAAAATCCGTGTGGTGAGAAAATCAAAACTGTGCAACTTTTGCCGCTGTTTCCTATTGAAGTTTGGGGAAACCAGCGAACAAGATCAATAGTGCATGCGCAATGTGCACTAAACAGGTTTACAAAGACAGGGAGTTGGCGTTGCGTTGGTGCACTTGCAGTGTCAACTGAGGGGAGCAGCGGCACAAAACTACCTAAGCAAGACGCTCCGGTTGTAGGTCTCGGAATAAGCGTCGACGCATGGGAAAACAAGGCTCATTCGATGCTCTCACAGGTTGTGAAGATAAGCTATGTTAATAGTGAAGACGATGAGGATGTCGATGTAGATTAAAAGTTTTGGATGTCTATATCTGGTAATACCCGTTAACTTTAATACTTGAACTTCTACTAATTTAGGATTTTATTAATTGATTTCATTTATTTAGTTGCCTTACAGGTTGAGGTTGAGCTTTACCTAATCAGCTCGCAAGCAAGCCAAATTGCCAAAATATCCTTCTCCGAAATGGTCAACCTCAACGGATAAAAGAAAAGACTGAGAATCTCCTCCGAGAAATGTTTCATTTAGTTGAGAGTTGAGAAACGCTTGGAACTAAGGAAGACAAATTGAACAAACTATGTATTTTTTTATGTAGTATATTATGGATATTTTCGAGTTAGTTTTGATCATGGGGCAACGTAAGAATTAAATCAGTCAAACGAAATACATATGCATAATGTGATGTGTAAACGATTCAACAATTTAACTTAAAAAGCAACTTTTATTAACTTGTAGTTGAGGTAGCCGTGCATGAGCACATTCAATTTCATACCTTTTGACGATATGTACGCATATTCATCAGGCCCAGCAAAATCGAATTTTTGATTTTGACGAAAAGTTTATATGTTGTTAGGACTCTTTAGAAACGCCGATTCC
>JAAXOA010000610.1:0-21274 GCA_036561885.1 Salina celebensis
TTAATATAATTTATACGAAAAACAATTCATATGCTTACGTTATACTTTTGAATAAACAACTCATGCATATTCAAATATACATTATTTAATTGGTGACAACCGCATTTATGTAATCTCAAGTTCATCTTGAAACTTTATCCTCAGCGCTAACTAGTTTTGCTGTTATACTCACAACCAAGTGCATTTTGATCTCCAGCGAGAAATTTGACAGTATTACTTTCCTGATCTTTTTGCCTACAATATTTCCCCGAAGACTTTTGAAAGACATAAAGTACAATGATTGTGGAAATAACACAAACCCGTCAGGGAAGCTAGTGAATACTACTTTTTACTTTTAGTATTTTACTTCACTGTGTTTTTTACCCCAACTTATTTACATACCTTTCTGTTTCGTGTCCTCGTATTTTCTATTTTTGAAGCCCTTGTATTACAGGAAATCAGAATTCATATTTTACAACATTTTCAGAGATATGTCGCGATAAAGTGAAACATGGGAAAATAGAATTGGAGTTTAAGTACACTCGCTCCGTTTAAAACAGTTTTAAAAGCCCTTTTGTGTAATACATTTTTTACATTTTCATTGTGAGCTTCATGATGCTACTTTTACGTATGAACTCTATTCAAGCGAAACAACATTTTTTAGAATATACAGTTTTTATGAATTTTGAGTATGAAACCGTACAGCAACGGTATGAAAATAAAAATTTGTTAGGCACGGTGGGCTTGTCGCAATGAATGGTTCCGTGTTGCTCAAAAATGTAAAGCAATTCCATAAATTATGAGTTTCTTTTATGCAAAAAAAGAACCGCCTCATATTTTCCATATTTTTGCACACATTGTATGGGTCTCCCAGAAGGGTTGCTGGTTTTTTCGACTTCCCTTCCGAAAATCCAGGTGTGTGTTGGGTTGACTTCCTCGTTTGATTCTGCCTTGGCTTAAAAGTGTTGAGAAATGTTGTTAGACGCTCTGTAATCGTCGCACTGCTGACGGACCGGTTGCCCAAGTATGTTTAAGTTGTTTCAAGATAAAATAGTTTCATAAATATACTAGGAATTATACCAGGCATGCAGTAATACCTAGTCAAAGATTTGCTGACAAATTGCTATGCGAAGAAAGAAATATGGTAGGCTTTCAACGAGCAAAACCCATTAGATGCCCAAGAGGGTCTGTTGGGTAATTTAAGAATCTTTTCTATACACCGGTGCCTCCTTTCGCATTTTTCGTAATCCGAAGCTATTCATGCATATGAAAGTAAATTGCTAGATGACGATCGTTTAATAAAATACTCGTTTTGTACCAAAAGCTCTACTGAAATCTTATTAAGCAAAAGAAATTTAGTTAGCGTAAGTTGAATATGTTTGCCCGTCGATTACAGTACGCCCCAACTGGTTTTAAGGAATTAAGAAAATGTTTTCTGGTCTCGCAACTTTCATCTTTTATAAGATTCAATTGTGTGGCATATTATATTTCACACGTTTCCGCTAAGAAAACGTGAGCTTATACTAACATTCGAACAAAAACAACATACGTTCTCTAACAGCTTAGGATATCAAAATATTCCATAATTTTGAGGGTTCAGTGTTCAGTTGATTTCAGTGTATTTTGTATCCTTCATTTGTTGTTCAGAACCATTTTCGTGTGGAGTGTAAAAGAAATATTGCCCGCTTTACTGTCAGAACAGGGCCTGCATTGTGATAATGATAATCAAATCGAACCATTCTACAAGCTGTATTACTATTTCGGTTTTTCCTAAAGTCTCTTTTTTTATTTGCCCGATTTTTCTTTTAGAAAGAAATCGACTCAATCTCACACAAAAAACCTCGTCGTGATTTTTTCTCTCTCATTTATAACATTAAAAAGGAAGTGATATTCAGTCAGATACGATATTACTTTAATCGTAAAAGAGAAGAAGGAAACAGGAGATAAAAGAGAAAGCAGGTGAAGAAAATCACCTTAAATCCTAATTAAAGCGATTTTCTCCTACAACTTTAGGCACGCATCTCTTCTCATGTGTGCTTGATTAAATACATTAAATATATACTATATACCATATCCAATCCTTACTGATTGCATATATGTAGTAAGGAGAGGGAATTTGAATTTTCTCATAGAGTATTTCTGTGGAGCCATGTAAACTCACCTTTCACAGTATTACCTAAATACACTCTTCTCCTCATCACTTCTCTCCAACTTTGATGTGCAAATATGTGGACTTCATTTCCCTCTCTTCAACAACTCAAAAAAGGAGATGGATTTCACTCTTATTCCTTTTCCTCACTTCCAGTGAATGTATGGATCACGTAATCTCACCCACGAAAAACAAAGGAACGCAATTTTCAACTGGTCCTCACAATATCCTCGTAGAAACCTCGAAATAGATATGTGTCCTAGAATGAGTGGCTGGTCATAACAACCCAACTTACCAGTCGAATTTATGAAACCAAAGGCAACCGAAAGAAAGTTGGAGTTGAACAGAGTGATTCAACTTCCAAGTTGTGTTTCTTGGATCCAACATCTCAAAATCGCTCATTTCTTTTTAGCTCAAGCCCAAGCTTTCTCCCATTTCACTTTCACTTCAAACTTGACATACTAACTTCATACGATCTTTTTTTTTGCGTTCATAGACATTCCAAGTGTTTTTCTATATAATAAAAGTTGGCAGGTGGATTGGTTTACTTTCTTCAACTTTCCTTTTCCTATTTACCATATATATTACCACTTCAACTGTAGATACATCCACATAGTTCATCCACTCCACATGATCTTGAGAAGGTCTAGGGGAAATGAAATATATAGAAACTGGAATATTTCAAGAAATACTGGATTGCTTCTCTTGAATCACTTTGGAGCTACCTTTTAATGCTTACTTTATTGTTACAGCAACTCTCTATGCTTGATAATGTTATGTATTCAAAAACAAATTTTCACTTCACATTTTCTATTGACTGCTTCAGAGACAAGAAATATCTTCGTCAGAAAAAATATATAACTTAGAGAACCAGAAAAAAAAACGTTGAGCTCTGCCGCATAAAAACTGTGAGCACATTACCTACTCCAAAGCGTTTCTATGGGTGAAAGTGTTTTTCTTTTAATCATACATTGCTCTGTGATGCATGTATGTATATGTATAAGAGGTAGCACATGAAGCGAAACAGGAAGTGATTGAAAAGGCTTCTTTCAAAGGTAATCATAAATTGTTAAGAATAATCTTCTACAATCATACTTTACTTTATGTCTACAATCCAAAGAAAATATAAATAGATTTCAAAAGTCAACGTGAAAAAATGACGAAAGGCAACCAATAAATATGTCATTTCCCTCCTACACATAAAAAGGTAGCATAAAAATCATTTTTGACATGTCGCCCACTTAAGTACTTATCAGTACTAAATTTTTTGCATCACCTTGAGCGCACTTCTCCGAATTGCTTTTATCCACTTCAAGAAGTTTCATGTCATCGTTTTTTTGAAATGTAAAAGGAGCTCTACTAAAATTGCAGCGACTTGTGAAAATACTTGTGTGAAAGTTGTAATGTTGTAAGGAATGTACAAGCCAATCGTTATTAATTATCGCTAAACCTCTTTGCAAATTCATGTTACTTAAGTTTCTATTGTATTTTTTGTACCAAACTTTCCTTTTGCTTCGGGAATTCCAACTTTTTTCTACTGAAGCTGTACTAATCTTACTCAAGTCATAGGTTTCAAAATTGCTATCGAGGATTCAAAGCAAGACTTTTCAAATTATTCTGACAGCTGGCATTCTACACTCATGGTCGTCGAGAGAAATGGCAAATGGCTGAAATTCGTAAGGAGTACGTACTAGATTGCCATTTCAATTTTTTAGAACAGTTTTTCTTCAAGGATTCGTAATAGTGTGGAAACGTATTCTAACTTGATGTGGTATTCAGCAACAACTATTGCGCAGCTACTTGTCAGATTTTACTGGTTATGCATATACACTACGCGGACTTTGACTTTGTGCGCTTTTAACAAATAGGTTCAGGAAGTTGTTACACAGCGACGAGAATTCAATCGCAACGAATTTGGCTTTTGAACTAAAATTGGTTGGCGCAACGTTTTTGTATAAATTGTGGTATGGTTGCTTATACAAAACTTTTGTAAACAAGCCATGTGTTACTGATTGCTTCGGGAAAAAAATAACATGTGTATAATTTGTAGTCTGTAAAAGGCAAAGCAGTAAGGAAAACTTCCAACTAATTCGCGTGTATCGAACTGGTACAGAGCTGTAAAGTAGTTTGTTACTTTTAACTTTCTCCAGACTTTCTTGCCTTCGGAACTTGCTTCTGAAATGATTTTTACTATCGTAAATGAAGAGAAACAAGCAAGAAATTGCGTATTGACGATGAAACTTACGAGACCCACATTCCTGCTGACGGTTACTTGAGTACAAGTAACTGTCGTGTGCACTCAGTCTTTCGAGACTTGCTGAGAGAAAGTGTAGCTAATAAAGTCGAAGCTGATTTTACGCGTGTACTTTTTATGAGGCAACTTGCCGAAAAACTTACATATAACTATGTACTGCCTTTCTTATAAGGCGAAATTGTATCCAAATCTAAATCTATAAAGCAGCTACAGGAAATAACTCAATCTTGCGTGTAAAAAAGTGAATTTTATCAAATATAAAATGTTTTATACGAGTGTCGATTTTTACTGAACTCGTAAAATGAATTTGAAAAAGCGAATCATAAAAATATACAGAAATTGCATGTTCATGGAAAATATAGACATTTTTTTAGCTAACCCATGTTAAAACTTTCATTAGTTTGCACCGTTGATTTTGTTCTCGCTAATCCAGCTTTCCGCGGTTTCGGTACTTCCATGAATACGATATCAATGGAGGTAGAGCCTCTCAAGCCCTTGTATTCGCTGATCTTATCAAATGTCAGTATCATAGATGGAAATCTATACATGAATTGAAAATCGTTGTATGTTTTGTCATTAAATACTACGAATTAATTAGCGCGGAACTGGATACACACTGAAAGAGGAAATTTACTGTGGATGAGTTTTTGTTTATGGAAATTGTTGTTGTTGAAAAGTTGATAAATCATTTACGGACAGGGCAATTGGGAGATTTCCTCTGTATATTCTGAAAACATATTCAAATAGATACAAAGTTCCACCAGCCACGGTGAAAGTGGAAAGTGAATGTTGAAGAATGTTTCCTTCTTAAACAAAGATAATGATTTGTGTGTCACATGCGTGCTTAAATTCTCCAATAAAATTATGATAACCTGTCATTTTTCTGTTCGTTTACAAGCTCACAATTTTCTTTCCCACACTTTGCAGAGCTTATTGACCCTGTAAATCATGTTGCGATAAAGTCAATTAAACAAATGAGAAAGTTTACACCATTTTCGTAAAATACTTCACAGTCCGCACGTGTGTGCGTCATCCTGCAAAAGATTGCGTTTTTAAGATAGGCACTTCAATTTAACTGCTTCTCCTTTGGGTGCTTTCACCACCATAGCTTCTACCTATTTGAAACCATTTTGTTTGTTTGTTTACACACTCTTCCACCAACGACCTTTTCCCGGCACTGGAACTGCCACAGCTAGAGCAAGAGGAAGGCAGACTAATGGAGAACAATGAATGAATCCTTGGTGGAAGCGTGTTTTTTTTTTTTTTTTTTTTTTTGTAAAACACTGCAAATGGTGTAGCATTAACAGCAGTAAAAACCGCAAACAGGAAAAGTTTTAAAATAGAACGGAAATACACTATTTTGGCTAGGGCAATGGCAATGAAAAAAGTTTAGGATTTATTCGGATAGAATCATATATTTTCCGGTTGGAGCAAATACCCCAATATAAAATATCTTCATCTGAGCACAACTTCTATAGACAGTTGTTATTTTCTTCCTTTTCCACTTTTCAGGGGCAGCGGTGGAACTAATGCTGCAAGCAACAACCGTTATATCCGACCCAGTAAAATCTACCGGGCTCTGTTTTAAACACCAAAAATATCATGGAAAACTTGGACTTTGCAGACTAATCCTACACCAGCAACCTACGGAAAGGGGTAAAATGTGAAATCTTTCTTTTCGCAGAAGGATTTATACCGGCCAGTTATACTTCTTCTTTGAAGAGGAAAGACTAGAAGGGAATTCACGAAAAATGTGCTCCAAACTATGTTTTTCTTGATAGGCAGTTTGTGTGTGCGGAATTGTAGCGAGAGGAGTAAGCATGTCAATTTTTATGAGAAAAGTTTTTCTCTCTGCGTTTCAGTCCTTCTTCTATCCGTCCAAATGTGTACATCGTTTGGAACTATTTTTTACGGCTGGAATCTTCACGGTTTCTCCAGTAAGCTGCATTCTATGGTAAAAAGTGGCGTTTTTGTTTTTCCCCAACATGCCTTCGCTTAAGCCTTGCCTTATAAAGAGAATCTGAAAATCTGACCGTTTTATTCCTATTTCCTGAATTATCTGTGCCCAAAACCTGCTCCATAGCAAGTTCTGAAAATATTAGATGTATAGATTTTCCCATAGCTTTTTTTATGATTTTGAGCCAATGCCAAAATTTTCTTATAGAACTACACCAGAAAAAACGTATATAGAAGGTCTATGGAGAAAGTTAAACGCAAAAGATAAGTGTTTTGTCCGCGATATAATGAGACACGTTATATTATCCCATTTGATAATATGTCCATCTCTGTCAATAACACAGAAGCATTAATCCTTTGGTCGTAAAAAAAGTTTTGCTCGCAAAAAAAAAAAATGTTGCAGACATATGAGAACAAGGCCGAGTCATGTAGGAGCAGACCTGGTACACTGCAGCAATAATAATTTTTTTACCTTTAGACATTACACGCTCTAATTCGGATTCTCAAAGTCAATAAAAAAGAATCAAGGATAGTTGGATCATTCTCGGGAAAAGTATTAGGCACAATAATGAAACTAGTAATTTCAATTCAATGGAAGAAGCAGAACTAGTGTAATGTTTTGTAAACTTACTTTTGAAGAAATTGCCTTTCATCGGGTCATCTCCACTCATCTCTTCGAATGGGTTGGGTTCATTAGCTGGATGAGAACTGGGACCACCGTTTGTAGCAGAGTTTTTACTGCTTCTGTTACTCGTCGAAGTGTATCCTTTATTATCATCATTTGTCTTGTCCACTGTATTCCTTTCAACACGGAGAAAACTTTCACCACCTTCAACGCTCGCGCCGAGTCTCGAAGTATAGTTATGTTTTTGAGACCTGCTGTTGTTGATGTCATCAGATTCCTTCGGTTGTGTGTTTTCCCTTTCACCACTCTCCTCACCTTTCTCTGCAAACCTTCCATTGACGTTATTAAATGAGTCTCCATTTGTAGTGGTGAACGATTTCAATTTGTTACTGTCTTCGTGTAAGGTCAGAGAGCTATTATTTCTCCCATCACTAACAGAATCCCTGCTTCCTTCAAGATAGCTTTCATTGTTATTATCCACATCTGCAACGATAGAACTACTGATCACGTCACTACTCCGTTTATCCAATGAGTGACCACGATACATGTGGCTAGAAGAGGAAGCTGTGGAATGAGCTCTGTCATTTGATGTAATCTCCATTGACAATGATGATGGTAACAACTTTTTAGCAGTCGTATCTACCCCATAAGAATCAACAGCTTTCTCCTTGGAATTGTCACCGGGTTTAGTTTCTCCATCCACCTGCTTCTTATCAGGTTTCATCTGCTGTGACGACGCTGTCAATGGGAGCTTCAGAGATGACGATAGTAAAGACCACGACCATGGCAAACCCTCCTGCAACTTGTGTCCTGAACTAAACCTATTATCTTTACTTACTTCGCTTCGCGTTATAACATTAGAGCAATTAGCCGTATAACTAGACACTAAGCAAAGTAGCCCTAATATAAAAGGGAAAAGTGTGAACACATTGTTACTCCTTCCTATCCGCCCTTTCACTCTGTTTTTCCTACTTCTGTCATTGGGGAAAAACATTTCAGAGATCTTTCCGAATAATGTAACATCACTAGAGATTAACTTGTTTATTACTTGATTATCTGAAAAGCTACTCATGGACTTATTTTTAGCACTGTTCCTTTTACAAAGAATCTCCCTTCTTTTAGATAACTTTCCAAAAGTCCAACACGAAACTGAATTCGTAACTTTAACAAACATAGAGGAGTGTAATTGAGTAAAAGAATTATCGCTTTCGTAACAACTTTCACCGCTACTGTCACTACTAGTTCTTAACTCAATGTTGAAAGCACCACTGGTGCTTTTCGTATTACACTTATTACTTTTGTTTTCGTAAGTCCGCTGGTGATTATTATTTTTATTGTTCGCATTACATAATAGGAAAGTTTTATTTTTCGCATTGTTATTATGATTGGAGAAACAATCTTGGCTTAACAAAGGAGAGTGTGATAAAAACATTGCTTTCCTGTCGCCCGTCGACACTTTTCTTTTAGACTGGCATTGTTCCAGCGTGCGAGTTTGTTTGGAGAGTCGATGATGTTCAAGACGATTGTTCTGAAGATAGTGACGGGAGTACTGCTTTGAGCTGAATTCCTCTTCTTTTTCCCTTTGAGAAGGGAGCATTGTTGTGAATATTGCGCTTTCTTTTCCCTCGGCTAATTTCTGAAGCTCTAGTGTTTTTTGGCTCTTGTGTTCGTCATCAAAGCCAAAGTCATTATGATGGCATTGATCGTTGTCATATTGTTCTGGCTGGGGGTAAACCCATTTCTCTGGTTTATTATCATAATCATTATAACTTTCTCCCCATATTTTCCCGTTACCATCAGACCCTGCTGCTGACACTAAGTCTGAAATAATCGAGTTGTCAGAGCCCAATGTTAATGCCAGCTTCATGTCATCATCATCCTCAGTCGTTCCAGTCGTCTTGACCTCATCGTGCAGCTCACATCGTTTCCTTTTGGGTAGTATAGGATGTTCTCTCAAGTCGACAGAGTATGTGCCCGTGTGCTTTCTTCTATATTCCCTTACATTATTGCTATCATTATCGTCATTGTCTTTTCGGGTTCTCCCACAGCTGCCAACTGTAGTACTAATGCGACTTCTGGAACGGCCACGTTTTCTATTAAATTCATTTAGCTTTAATGCTGCTAGTGACCTCCTCCTTCGTCTCGACGAAATCAAAGCTGACACGGGCATAATCACTTTGTTGTTTCGCCTCTTTTCTCCTTTTTTCCAATTTCCTCTGAACTGTTTACCTGGCTATGCGTATACTGTCATGTCACATACTCAATTCATTGTTCCTTTCTTTTTCCTTTGCCCTCCTCTTGTTTTCTCTTTGTTTCCGTCCTTATGTCGTTGTTTATTTCGTTGAGACAAAAGAAACTGGATGAAACTAAGAAACTTTTTAAGTGTATGGATTCTATTAAATATTATTACTCACCTATTTTTGTATGAAACTCACATTATTGTTCAAAAGTCACTACAATGCACCACTGTGAACCTGCTTTATTCCGAACCAATAATTTATGTGTCTTGAAAAGCGAAAAAATAGAAGGAAAGCTGTTCCCAGCAGTAAGTGGCATTTTTGGTGGCAGATGTTCACTTCTAATTCTTTCGTTTTCTTTCATCCACGCAGAATGAAGGCAACTAACCGAGAGAAACTGAACTGGACCCTGGCGAGTCCATCATTCATCAACTTCATCATGCTGTGCCTTTCTTTGAGAGAGGTTTTGAGTGAATAGAGCAACCAAATTCTCAGTTGTTTTTTCTTTCTTTCAACCGTTCTTTTCTCACATCGTCAGCAGTATTAGAGAAAATCTTATTTATATGTAGGCAACAGAGGGAGAAAGTTTTTTCGGTCAGTGATTGGACGTAGCAGTTTATTCATGAAATGTTGACAAACATAGAATAGGCAGTACCACTGGAATAAGAAATTCGGTTAAGAGGAAACTCACACTTTTTTCTAAACTTTTTTGTCTCATTATTCAAGCTTGTTTATACTTCATTCTCGTCAGACACTTGCATTCAAAGATAAAGAAAAAAAACTCGCAGAATTTCCACTCTCAACTTTCTCCTTTTTTGTTTGCTTTCTATATGAATTCACATAATATAGTCCATCCAACACACCCGTTCCTCAAATACAGGATACGTAACCATCTTACTGCTGCTGGTCTGTTTTTTTTTGTCTAAAGAAAAACTTGCCGTAAGGATGGACCCGTTGTCAATTCTGCAACCATAAACGCTATACAGTGACCACAAAAGAACTTGCTTCAAGCGCTTCAATTTAGTTAGACGTTACAAATGTTCCCATTCTTCTTCTCTTTTTTCCTGTCATCTTCCATTCATTCATCTCATCTTGATCGCCATAGACATCTTTCAGAGTTGGAGTCACTTTCCAAAGAAATCTTTCTTGTACAACAGAAGCGTTGGTCAGTAAGCCGTGACATAACATTACCAGGGTAAAAACTTTTCGCTAACATTTTCTCCTTTTGCGTTTCAATACATGGGTGAGTCAGACGATAGATAGTTTCAACTTTTTTTCTTACTTTCACAGCCTTTAGAAAGGCAGACAGACTAATATTTCTACGTCAATAGGATTTCTCTTTCCGCTCCTTTGATTTCAGGTGGGCTTTCTTTTGTGCTGCCTACACGGAGTGAAAGAAGTACTCGTCATTGTCCATCATCATTGTTATTTTTCCGTGCTTAATGGAGAGAGCAACATTGTCTCTCCTCACAGAGAAATAAAAATTTCAAATTGATATTTTTGTATTCGTCTTATCTTTAAATAGACCGCTTCTTCTGGAAAATTTAGCACCTCTTGCTTCTTGCTAGTTCATTGCCTTTTTGTTCCAAATTCACAACACAATTTGTTTGAAAAATGATAACACGACATCAGTTCTTTCAGGGTTACTAGAATACAAAAAACGAAGCTTTGTGTCCATCCATTACTTCTTTAGATATTTTGCGTGGATACTCTGGTTTGTCAGGTGTACCTTGTCAGCAAAAAGAAAACTGAAAGTAGCAGAATGTAGTTTTAGCACGAAACAACTTTCCCCCCTTCAAATTTACTTTCACTCGTTAACTCACTGTCTCACTGCTCATGCGGTAGGAGTAGTTTATTCCGAAGCCAGCAAATGCTCAATGATGTTCCACAATGTTCCATACTGCAGTATGATTCCATATAATTGACTTGCCATAGTTCTGCCTTTCGCTTATACTCACTGTTCTCTTTGAGTAGTAATTTTGCGTTTGATGAGAATTCCCCACGAAGGCAATCAATGACATTCGCTGGTATCAATCCCCTGCAATAAAAAAAACAATAAAAATTATAATCAGGCATCAGCGTTAGTAGCTTAAACTTTCCTTCTAATGATTTGTAAATTGAATTTAAAAGATTCAGTGCAGAATTCCAGAAATCATTAAACTTGCGAAATTTCTGGCAGAGTATGTGAATATGCTATAAAAGCATCATCGCTTGTGCTCATGTAGAGAGTAAAAGTGCAGTCTAATTTCTTTGAATTTCATATTATTACATTTCTTCAACAGTTGAACAAGTATGAAGTTCCCCTCGGGTAAAACTAACTGGAGTTTGCAAACTCAAAGAAAATGTTTCCAGAAACTAAAATAATGCTGAAGAATGCGAAACCTTTGTGCACGATTTGTGCAAAACTTTTAGTTTTGCGCTCTTTAAATTCGTTTAACAGAGAAGACAAAATGAGAACACTTGGGGAAAAAAGAAGAATAACAAATAATAAACGATGGGGATATTTATGTGATTCTGTGTATGACAGTTCATTTTGAAGTATTTGAAAAGGATGAAGATGATGGAACAGCGGGAAGGTCCGTTTGGGAGAAAAAGTGAAAGTGTGTTACACACAAACAGGCTTTGAAAGTTTCAAGGAAAAACCGTAGGGAAAGTTTTTGACAGATATGTTCTCCTTTACTTATTTAGACTAGTTTCTTGTCAGGGAGAGACTCAGTACTCAACGGGAGTAAACTAATAATAATAAGATTTTCTTTGGAATTTGGAGAGTTTAACAAGGTTTAACTTGTCTAAAGATTTACACTTTGAGACAGTGACTTCAAGTCGCTCGACTAACTTTTCAGAAGTCGTGGATTTAGGACTCAACAAACAATCTCAAACAAAATTATTGAATGGAATTATCAAAAATGCATTCCAGTCAGCTTCATCAGGGACTGATGCTAAAGTTCAAGATTAAAGGTTTTAATACGTGATAGTGATTGATAATCAGATCTCCCATGAAAGTACACATTTTCCCCATTATGTCAGTCAAAGGTTGTAGCAGTACCTAGAACACACATACAGAGCGTTCTCCTTCAAGGCTTTAATACATCTTCATTTTGTGTGTTGGATGCGCCCACACTACTAGTGATGTTTGGTACGGGAAAACATTTTGCAATACTCCAACAAAAGTGGGGTTATTCTTATGAAAACATAAATCCAATAAAATTCCTCTTTGGAAGTGATGCTTTGCACAAGATATTATAAATGTTACTATTACTTCTACAGGGCATTGTAATAAAATATTCTGAAAATGTAACATGAATCTGGCCAGGAAGAAAAAGGATGATTTGGGTACACACATATGCAGGCTACACATTGCGCAAATTGTTTATGAATTGCGTAGTGTGTTGTGTTTGTTTTCATTTCCATCAAACAATATTGCGTAACTGGGTACTATTTTGCGAAACAAAACGGAACGGAGCTTAATTAAAACCTATAAAATAGCATTAGCATAATTGAGAGTAAATGAGATGTAATCTTTTTTGTATTAATGAAACATTATAGAATTAAGAAGTCACATTACAAACAACAAAGCCAACAAATTACAGTACTTATACATCAAATTACATATTATGATTACTGAATAAAAGTTGTTTGCAGTTTATCGCAAATATATACAACCATGTTGATATAGTGAAGTATGCTTAAGCGTATTATCCAATTTTGTCGTACGTTGTTTATTGAATGCGGAGCGTACCTTGTTTCATTTGCACCTTGGAAACTTGGAAACGATTGATTTATTTCTGTTCTGTAATGCTTTCTCTTATGCACGAATAGAAAATATCAATTTTTCATAGTTACACAAATGTTGGACGCATATTCAGGATTCGTCTGCGTTTTTAGTATGATTGTTGCTTAGCAATTTTGATTGGTCCATTGTGAGATTTCATCATCACAAAAAAAAGATAAAATTCGCACAGAATGACCATCTAAAGCATGGTTTTATTTTTCATTTTTGTAAAGTTCATTTGTACTACCTATAGCCACTAGCTGGGACTATAAGCTGTGAGCCGCTCACGGCTTGGCAAGCTTCGAATAATAAATGTCCATGTCGCGTGACCAAAATACTGACTTGGAAGAAATGACTGACTTGGGAGAAAAAGTTCCAACTGACTTGTGTTTCTGTTACTTCTCTCATCCATGTTGTCATTTACAATATTTCGGCACTGCAGTAAAGAGCAAATGGCATTTTAAAAAGAAAATTTCAGTTCCGCGTCTTGCATAATACTTTCATCTTCTCTGTTACTGAGCTTTGATGGCTGACATTATACGTCGCCTACGACTGAGAGTCTAATACAACCAGGCACTTCTTCATAGACACTTGAAGAAAGGCAAAAAATAGGCTGACTGTGTCCTAATGAAAATATATAGCATACAGATGAGTTCTGCGTAATATTGCGTCGTCTTCAGGAAACACACGCTGGAAACCGAAAAAGAGAAATAATGAGCAGTCATATTGCTTCCAGAACTGTGCGCTTCCATTGCTATATACGAACGGTAAAAAAACTGCATTAGTATTAGAAGCCGACGAGTGAACTAACGTGCACAGAATAAGTAATAAAAAAAAGGATGAGAAACGGTGACAATTTCGTTTACTCTTGTATATTCTCCTTTCTGTTTTTAAAAAACCTTTACCAACTCTTTTATTAATGATTTACGTAAAAAAGGGATACTNGGATGAGAAACGGTGACAATTTCGTTTACTCTTGTATATTCTCCTTTCTGTTTTTAAAAAACCTTTACCAACTCTTTTATTAATGATTTACGTAAAAAAGGGATACTCAGAGGAAAAGCTAGCTCAAGTCAAAGGAAATTTGTAGGGAAAACGTTGAACAGTCTGTACTTAAATTTTTTTCTACGTTGTATTCTGGAACATACATAAACTCATATTATAGCAGAGTGCTAATGCCACTTCTCCATGTAATGGGATTAACAATAAGAAATGAGGAACTTTGCTGAGATATTCCAAATTAATGAATCATAAGCTGCTTATCTCTCAATTTAACCAAACTTTCGGTGCTTAACGAAGCAGAAATTTAGAATGAAATATGACTCAAGCAATTTGTAAGGATGTCATAGTGTGCTGACTTTCTAATTTTTAACTATCAACCTAAAGGTTTCTTTTAGACTAACGTCCCTTCTCCAATTAAATGCCGAACCGTTTGCTTTCACCCAGTCATATGATTTCGTTTCTGAAAAGATATGGTAGAGAAAGTACCAGGCTAGTATCAAATGTCAATTAAAATATACTCTGATCAAGAAGACCTTTCCAGCCACGTCATACGCGTCGTTCCTTTTCCGTACTTTACATTTCCAAGTAAATGTACGCAATTTTTGTCTTTTTGTAGTTTTACAACTTTCTAAATTATGATATTTCCGTTACGACTGCCGTAAAATCGACCTTTTCCTTTTTGAGTATAATATTTCTTTTGTTGTAACAAAGCTAAATGAATGGCAACGATTCCTACAAATTGACTTCACAATACGCAACAACCACTCCGACTTTTTGAGTCCAACCTCACATATTGTTCAACATAAAACACCCAGTTTCCACTTTATGTGCCAGACAGAAAGGACAAAAGGATGGACGACGAGCTCGTAGTTATGTTTCTTCTTTTGATTCAAGTAATTTTCGGATGCAGAGTAATTTTCTTCTTGTAGTACAAGGAGAAAAAGGTGTCTGGTGCAATAGTGGAAAGCACGTCATTAGTCCTTATTGCCAATAAAATGTTGAACATAAAAAAGCTTAGAGCTCCTTTCCCTGCATCCACTCTTTTTAGACTCACTGTAGACTCTGTTTGTTCCAAACGAAAATCAACTCCTTTCTTTTTAAAATGCTCAAAATTGGTAGTGTTTGCCCTTCTCTATATACATCGGGCAAGATAAAAGCTCTGCCTTTGGCTGTGTCAAAAGTAAATGTTGAGAATGGAGAGCGTGAGGGAAACGAACGACAGAGAAGACAAATGGGCACAAGGGAAGGATTGTTGGTTTTACGTAATTTCCAGTACAACAAATGGCTCGCTGGATCCGTGTACTTCTTTTTACCAGCGTAATATTATGCATGTACTGTAGTGGTCCTTTTATACATGAGCATAGTACAATATGCGACACCTGAGCCATACTGTCACCTGAATTACCTCCCAGTTGAAGCAATGAGATAAAGGAGCTTGAATCGAAGAGCTGTTAATAATTAGTTTTGCATAGCGCCAGTGCTACTAGCGCCACCAAGTTTATCTTGTTAGCTCTCACCTTAGTTAGTTTTCAGTATAAACGATGCGAAGACAAAGTATTATTGATTTGATCACACCCAGATGTGCTGGCTTATCCGAATCCCCTTCAATCGCAACATGGCATGCAACATTTCATGTGATTCTATTCGAGACTACTTCGAACTGAGCTTTATACAACGGTATTCTGAAAATGTTAAATGTGCTACACTCGACCAAGTGTCGTTTTAATTATAGCATTGCAAATGTTTAATTGCCCTAGTGGCCGTCAATAAACAGAGATTTTTATCTTGTAGCAATTTTTATCAATGGTGGTGGTTAAACTTGTGCGACTGCCGCATTTTGTATGTATTTTAATATACTATTTTAATTTTTTAATACTATAGGTTCCTTCGATTTCGGGACAAATTGATATTGTTTCCGTCTTCCGTCTCCAATACAGCATAAAGGCTTCTCCTCCATAAAATTGCATCGCCTAACGCTATGGACGTACACAAATACTGGTGGAGGGCTAAGTAAATTCAGTTGAATAGGTTAAAAGGTTGGGTTGATTTAGCCCACATATGCTCGTATAATATCTAAGGAAACCAGCAGAAAAATGCGCGTTGGTTACTTGGAGACATTGGAATTGATTGGCTAAACTCTCACAACCAACAATGTGAGCACTGAAGAGTTCGTTATTACTTGTCGTCTGATATCAATTAGTTATTGCGAATTGCTGCCTATTAATTATATTAATTCGAGATTTTGTACCTTTGCCTAACCTCAAACTCTCATACACTAACACGTATTGAAATTTGTAGTGCTCAAAAAGATACCTAGCGCAGCAGCAGAAGGTATGCATCTAGTAGATTTTATCCTGTGTTTTTCAGTGGTACATGGATAATCTATTTTCTTATTTGATGTTACTGCCGTTGAAAACGAGAATGTCTAATACTTTTCTGTGTAATGGAACGTTATGATGAAATTCGCCGGCATCCCAAAATCCATGTAATTTTGCCACAATGTCGCATCATTTTTCGCTTTCCCGCACCATCAAGTGATACCATAACCAGAAGAGTGAAATTATATGGAGCCTTTCTCTTCTTCAACTTCACATTCTTACTCTGACATTGTCATAATCATTCTCATATCTCTTTTAAAGAAAGCGAGGAGTAGTGTTCAGCCGTTTTCACTTTTACCTCGCTATAACTATAAATTCTAATGCTACTCTTATGAATACACCTACGCATTAAATTTCCTCATAAAGCCGGAAGTCTAGATGACACATAAGAAGATTAATTCGGAATATTATTCCGTTATAAAAAAATGCTCTCAAAAACTGAAAATAACCGGCGCAAATAGATTTTTGAGTTGTGAAAGATGAACGGTCACAGATGCAGATAAACATATACTCTACAATTCCCATAACCCATAACTCCAACGCTCTTGTACTTTGGTGTCCATTACTTCAAAACGTACACACAAACATGGAAAAATGTATCTATAGGAACTACAGGCAGTCACTTTTTATCCTTCAAGGGATGTAAGTAACGAGGATAAAAGACATTTCCCATAAATCATTTCCCAGTCTTGTTTCAGATGGTGCATCATTTCTTTTCAAAACTAAAAGAGGAAACTAAAGTGTGCTGCATCGGGATGAAACTCTTCAAGTTAAAAGGGTTTCCCATATCATACCACATAATATACCTATTTATACCCATATATACAAGTGCTTCAGACAAAGAAAATAACAAACGAGTGCTTTCGGCTTTTTTTTACTTTCACTTTTTAGCTTTTACTTAAAAAAGAGAAAAAGGAACACTGTAAAGCAGCTGAATTTTCTAAGACGCATACAAAAAGAGTGTTGAAAAACGCCAGCATATTATCAGCTCCTGAAAAAAAATGCCGAAACGACATGTGTGTACTGACTGTGTGCATTTGCTTTGCGTAAAAACATTCATAAGAGAGAGGGGCAGCTGGCATACAATCCCTTATTTTCGCAGAATAAGTGAAAATGATGAAAGGAGAAAACAGAGAAATCATCACCAACGCCAAGTTTAAACCTGCTCTTTGTTGTAACAAGCAGAGACTATTTATGCAACGTACATACTTTTACAGTTGTAGATGAAAATATATAATAAAACGGATTCTACACCAACATTCATCTCTTATTACACATTTCTTTCACTATGTCTTTTTCCCTCGTTAGTTGTTATTTTTATAGCGTTTCTCTTTGCTGTTGTTTTGAGGCGGACAGCTTTCTACTTGTATATTTATTATTGTGTGATGACGATGATGAACGAATGGGAAAATGGGAGAAACGAAAAACCGGAAAAAATCTGGATAAAGTCAAACAAAAACACAATAGAGGAAACAGCGAAGATGAATGTAATTTGGCAGAACAGAAAAAAAATATAATAGGGTGAGAGAAGAAAAGGAAAACTGTTTGATAAACGCGAAAACATCAACTAAAGATGGTGTTTAGGCGAGAAAGTTCTCACTTGGAATTTCCAACTTAACAGCAATAAACAGTAAAAAAACAAGAAATGAATCGTTTTTACTTTAAAAGAATGTTGAACCATTTTTTCTTTCTTTTTTAACGATAGTTGCTTGTTAGATAGATTTTCCAAACGTTTTTTCCTCTTTTCAAAATACTTTTCTTTTCAATCTGTGCAAACGTTACATCAGTTGATGCTCGTTAGTAGATGAGAGTGAAAGAGTTCATTGTTGACAGATCTAAATGCAAATTCATTTGTGTGACTCGTGTACATTGTTTCACGTAGATAGTATCGCTTTTTGCATCATCTTCCGGAGTCATTACGAGAACCGGTGCCTTTTCCATGAAAAGTTTCAGGCGTGGAAACCCATTTTAAGTGCTTTGGAATTCCCAATTGAGAAAAACGTCTGTGTTATTCCCATTAGTAGAAAACACTGAACTTTACAGTCTAATTGGCATTAAAAAATTGCCTGCACTAATATTTGCCGAAAAATGTCTTTAAAAAACATCTGCAACCGTGGAGGGACAGACTCGGCAAACGAGAACTTCAATATTTTCATAGGTCTAAAAAGAAAATTACAAGATATTGTCTGAAGGTGCATGATATTATCATTTACATATAGTATGCAAACAAACTATAGCATGCGTGATGTGTATTTTTTGGAGTGATACAACCAAATCTATCTGTATTTTTTTCCTATCCTGAACAGAAATCACATTACAATGTTTTCTATCGTAGTCAAGCTAATCTCTGAATACCTTCTTTGTCCTTGCACTTCTTTAATACTTTCCAAATTGGTAATGGAGCTAAAGCCTAATGTATAAAGAACGAGGTTTCCAACAACACTTTCAACTGCAACTAATGCAGAAACAGCAAGTTTTATGTTGTTGATGTGCTTTTTAGGAAGCTTAGCTATTTGAATGTCACTCCATTGCATTGCGGTATAATGCCACTGCCTTGCTGAGCTAAAACTCTTTCCTTGTATTTAAAACACACTTGAAACTTTTTGTGACTTCGTAAACAAGTTACTAAGAAATCGTAAAGGAAGCAGAAAGAAAACGAAATAGATGGGAAAGCAAATGTTTTATACATTATACCTCCTTTGGATGTTGTATAAGAGCTCATTTCGATGTTCTCATCGTGTTGAGTATTAGGGCAAGAGGTGTAGACGATGGAAAGAGAAAGTCATTAAGAGTTCTTTTAATGACTTTCTCACATGCACTGAGTAGGATGAAGTTGATGGTGAGAAAAGGCTGAAAAGAAAGTAAAAAGTAAAACCGTAAGAAATTCTAGAGTTCCCTCGCTCTGTACAAATTCAAAGTTTTTGTATTCGGTCCTAGTCTCGTTTGAAAAAATCCTAATGACTGGTGTCTAAAAAGGAGGTTTTAATGTCAGAGTTACGTGCAAGAATATAGAGTTGTCCATTGACTATTCCCGCGAGGTTTTTTTGTACATATTTATTAGTTAACCAGGTAGGTTGGTCCTTCCTGGGGAAGTTGTGACAGAAAAACCTAAGTAATTCGTGGCTATGGGATATAAAACGACTTGAAAACTGTATGTGGATTTGCTCAACATGTGTTAGATTATCTACCTCTTGTGCGTTAAAATTATTTATGGGATTTAAACCGCATAAACAATATAAGCACACATCTTACAGAACTGGACAAAAAGTGGCTGGATGTTTTGAAATGGTAGACTATTTTACTTAATGCTATTCTAGCGAAACTTGAGGGAATTATGCCCATTTCTCTCCACACTTTCTCTCATGGGGAACACACAGGTACAATGTGACTTAATGGAAACATAAAAAACCTGAAGTGTTTGTTCAGTGTTTTACAGGTTTTGTAATGGTTAGTATTGTTCCATTACCACATCATAAAATATACAAGTACTCTAAGTAGTCGTGAATGTACTAGAGAATGCATGTTACTTAAGTCCGCAACTCATTAGCTGTCATTTAATGTCCTGAGTAAAAGGGAACATTTGTATGCTTGACTAATTAGAATTTCGTAGATCTTTATTCAAAATGGAAACTTTTTAGGACAAGATGAATATTAATCTGAGGAAGAGTTTTGGATGGAGTTTTAAAGCAACTCAGCAAGTTAGTTGTACATAACGGTCACTATTCGAAAACAACCACATTTTGGCTACATTCTTACTTCTTACGTATATAAAAATGGAGGCGGTAACTATGTTTCAACCGTCTTATCATTGCATAGTGTATTACTAAAGGGGTTTGCATGTGTTCTCAACGGATTTAGATTGTAGAAAGGGGTTTGGCAAATGAAATGAACAAATTCACGAGGCAGATTTACTAGGCCACTCTAGGTTAATGTAGTGGTATGAAGTGCTATTGTTGGCAGATAAAGAATAGCATAAAACGAACAATATTGTGAAAAAAAGGTTTCAATGTGTAAATTAAGTCCTATTTTTATAAATTTCGAAAACAAATCAAGTAAAGTAAGTATTTTTAGTATTACCCATCTGTTTCGCTACTGCTGGATTTTCTAAATAGTATTCCGCAAAGTTTCGTATGGCTTTGTCACAAGCTCCTTCACAGGTGCATTGTAATTTCATAATTGAATCTTTTTTACAGCCTTTGTGAAAATATAGCTCACTTGGACTTTTATCTCAAATATCAAAGCAAGTGTAATAAACATGAGTTGAGAATGAAATGCCATGTTGCTGTGTTTTATAAGAAACGGACCAGGAAAAAACAAAAGGAAATTGAGGAAAACTTTTCTCTTCACCTAGAATCTCACCGGTTTCCTGCTAAACTCAGTTTTATTATGAGTTCCGAGACTTGACTCTCTACAGCAGGCTGTCCGGTTCCTTGCTAGTTTTTGTGGACATTGGACAAGTGAAAAGTAGTCTAAATGCTTGTCGCAGGTGGTATTATAAGTTTTCCTATTGTCTCTTCACCCAAATTGAATTTCCGCCAAAAAAGTATGGACTATAGATGTGTTTCACGATCTATTATACATACTTGCATTCAATTACATCACGTAGTCACAAATGAAATGAAATAGTCTCAAACTCACGTAGAGCCCGAAATGCTTGAGCTAAATCGCTCTCCGAAGAAATTCTTTGTGTACACACACATATAACTATATCACACTGACGTAAGTGCGTAGTCTTTTATTGGCTCTAGGTCCGTACCGGAAGCGGGAGGCCTCTTGCTGGCGTCTTTGCCATTTTCTTCTTCCAGCGGGTGTACAATCTGAAAAAGAAATTATGTGTTCCCCTTGAACTTTTATCAATTAATATATATACAACGACATGAGAAATCGTCTTAATGAAGAACTTACTTATTTTCATTGCCACA